>CAUDMG010000854.1:5345000-5350000 GCA_958450375.1 Homarus gammarus
GCGACGATAGGGACACCACCCAGGGCGCACTACACTACAGACTGAGAGCTGAGAGGCGAGGCTGGCAGGCTGGCTACCGTGTCCCCTCAACCCACCCCAGTCTGGCCACACCACCATGGATGCCAAACACTTCTATTATCATCACCAATTTATATACCTCACCGGGATACATCACAACGATTTATATACTCTAAGATTTCATAACTCCTGAGCTGATGAATGACCAGGTGAGTATAATAAATAGCTCTGTACCTTACGAGGAAAATAACTCCGAGAGGGATTGAGTTGTAGTGAAGTGCGTAGTAGGTATGACTTTGTTTATGACTCACGGCACGGCATGGGGCTGGGCTCAAACATAAGCATTGCCTTAATATGACAAAATTAAGTTGATTACAACAGCCAGCGTAACTTCCACTGCCAGTCCTTACACCGCGTCCCACACCAGTATGAAACGAACCAACTACCAAAACTACGACATATAAAATTTACCAACCAAGAAAACAAACATAACATAAAAATAACATAACTGAAGACTATTATAAACAAAGCAACTTAAATAAACGATAAATAATAAAGACCTCGCACACTATATCAATAACAAACGGACCTTAAATACCACACTGGGACACTTTACTTGAGTCTCCCCTCGACTACCACCGTTTTCTCTACTGGTTATCATCGATCTTGTATACAGCCAAACCTTACACAGCTTCGTTAGTATATGAAAATTTATTACATAATTTTTTTTTGATTGATTCTTAAAATTTAGTGAAATATAAACGTAAATCTACGGTAATACTTCGGGTAATGACAAATTTAACCACGAAATCGATAAGATGAAAGGGAGTATTTTTTTCCCCTATCTGTTTGGACAAAAAATAAATAAAAAAAAAAAAAACATTAAAAATCACGAAAAAACAAAGAAATAAATATCCCCTCAGGCCAATTCCTACTCGCTTTCGGTGTTAAACAAGAACGAATCACTAAGCATTATGACCCCCCACGAGGCTAAAATTTAAACATTATCTATTTAAGTAATGTTTAGTGGGTCCGTTCGTGCTTTAAAATGTGACATAATTCAGTAATGTTATTTTGTTACCAATTCACCGGAGTGTCTCAAGCCCTAAGGGGGAGCATCGGGGTATTAAAACTAACTTAATCTAATACACATCTCAACAGGTAATATTCTGGATTACCTGAACAATTTACACCTTAGCTTATTTCACCTGAAGATTAATAACCCTAAGACTATTTGAGGGATTAGGTTAGGTTAGGATAGGTTAGGATAGGTTAGGTTAGGATAGGTTAGGATAGGTTAGGTTAGGATAGGTTAGGTTAGGTTAGGATAGGATAGGTTAAGTTAGGTTAGGATAGGTTAAGTTAGGTTAGGATAGGTTAGGATAGGATAGGTTAGGTTAGGATAGGATAGGATAGGATAGGTTAGGTTAGGTTAGGATAGGATAGGTTAGGATAGGTTAGGTTAGGTTAGGATAGGTTAAGTTAGGTTAGGATAGGTTAGGATAGGTTAGGTTAGGTTAGGATAGGATAGGTTAGGATAGGTTAGGTTGCTTAATCTTCCAGTAAAATAAAAACACTGGGGTGGATATTCTTCAGGTGATCTAATATTCTTGATGATATTCTCCAAAGTAAACAAAGACAAACAAACACATAAACAAACAAACCGACCAGGAATGTTTTGATAATCACGTAACAATGGGAGTGAGTGAGTGAGTGAGTGAGTGAGTGAGAGTTAGTGAGTGAGTGAGTGTGAGTGAGTAGTGTGAGTGAGTGAGAGTTAGTGAGTGAGTGAGTGAGTGAGTGAGTGTGAGTGAGTAGTGTGAGTGAGTGTGAGTGAGTGAGTGAGTGAGTGAGTGAGTGAGTAGTGTGAGTGAGTGAGTGAGTGAGTGAGTGTGAGTGAGTGAGTGAGTGTGAGTGAGTGAGTGAGTGAGTGAGTGAGTAGTGTGAGTGAGTGAGTGAGTGAGTGAGTAGTGTGAGTGAGTGAGTGAGTGAGTGAGTGAGTAGTGTGAGTGAGTGAGTGAGTGAGTGTGAGTGAGTGAGTGAGTGAGTGAGTGTGAGTGTGTGAGTGAGTGAGTGTGTGTGAGTGAGTGAGTGAGTGTGAGTGTGTGAGTGAGTAGTGTGTGTGAGTGAGTGAGTGAGTGTGAGTGTGTGAGTGAGTGAGTGTGTGTGAGTGAGTGAGTAGTGTGTGTGAGTGAGTGAGTGAATGTGTGAGTGAGTGAGTGAGTGAGTTGTGAGTGAGTGTGAGTGAGTGAGTGTGAGTGAGTGAGTGAGTGTGAGTGTGTGAGTGAGTGAGTGAGTGTGAGTGTGTGAGTGAGTGAGTGAGTGTGACTGTGTGAGTGAGTGAGTGTGTGTGAGTGAGTGAGTGAGTGAGTGAGTGAGTGAGTGTGTGTGAGTGAGTGTGAGTGAGTGAGTGAGTGTGAGTGAGTGAGTAGTGTGTGTGAGTGAGTGAGTGAGTGTGAGTGAGTGAGTGAGTGAGTGAGTGAGTGAGTGAGTGAGTGAGTGTGTGAGTGAGTGAGTGAGTGAGTGAGTGTGAGTGAGTGAGTGAGAGTTAGTGAGTGA
Source organism: Homarus gammarus (assembly GCA_958450375.1). Lineage (NCBI taxonomy): Eukaryota > Metazoa > Arthropoda > Malacostraca > Decapoda > Nephropidae > Homarus > Homarus gammarus. The sequence goes on from CAUDMG010000854.1 coordinate 5,347,578, forward strand.
GTGAGTGAGTGAGTGAGTGAGAGTTAGTGAGTGTGAGTGTGTGTGAGTAAGTGAGTGAGTGAGTGAGTGAGTGAGTGAGTGAGTGTGAGTGAGTGAGTGAGTGAGTGAGTGTGAGTGAGTGAGTGTGTGAGTGAGTGAGTGAGTGAGTGTGAGTGAGTGAGTGAGTGAGAGATTAGTGAGTGTGAGTGAGAGTTAGTGAGTGTGAGTGAGTGAGTGTGAGTGAGTGTGTGAGTGAGTGAGTGAGTGAGTGAGTGAGTGAGTTAGTGTGTGTGAGTGAGTTAGTGAGTGTGAGTGTGTGAGTGAGTGAGTGAGTGAGTGAGAGTCAGTGAGTGAGTGAGAGTTAGTGAGTGTGAGTGTGTGAGTGAGTGAGTGTGAGTGAGTGAGTGAGAGATAGTGAGTGAGTGTGTGAGTGAGTGAGTGAGAGTGGGTGAGTGAGTGAGTGAGAGTTAGTGAGTGTGAGTGTGAGTGAGTGTGAGTGAGTGAGTGAGAGTTAGTGAGTGTGAGTGAGTGAGTGAGTGAGAGTGAGTGAGTGAGTGAGTGAGAGTGAGTGAGTGTGAGTGAGTGAGAGTGAGTGAGTGTGAGTGAGTGAGAGTTAGTGAGTGTGAGTGAGTTAGTGAGTGTTAGTGAGTGTGAGTGAGTGAGTGAGTGAGTGAGTCAGTGAGTGAGTGAGTGTGTGAGTGAGTGAGTGAGAGTTAGTGAGTGTGAGTGTGTGAGTGAGTGTGAGTGAGTGAGTGAGTGAGAGTTAGTGAGTGTGAGTGAGTGAGTGAGTGAGTGAGTGTGAGTGAGTGAGAGTGAGTGAGTGAGTGAGAGTTAGTGAGTGTGAGTGTGTGAGTGAGTGTGAGTGAGTGAGTGAGTGAGAGTTAGTGAGTGTGAGTGTGTGAGTGAGTGTGAGTGAGTGAGTGAGTGAGTTAGTGAGTGTGAGTGTGTGAGTGAGTGAGTGAGTGAGAGTTAGTGAGTGAGTGAGTGAGTGAGTGAGTGAGTGTGAGTGAGTGAGTGAGAGTTAGTGAGTGTGAGTGAGTTAGTGAGTGTTAGTGAGTGTGAGTGAGTTAGTGAGTGAGTGTGTGAGTGAGTGAGTGAGAGTTAGTGAGTGAGTGAGTGAGAGTTAGTGAGTGTGAGTGTGTGAGTGAGTGAGTGAGTGAGGTGAGTGTGAGTGAGTGAGTGAGTGAGTGAGTGAGTGAGTGAGAGTGAGTGAGAGTGAGTGAGTGAGTGTGAGTGAGTTAGTGAGTGTTAGTGAGTGTGAGTGAGTGAGTGAGTGAGTGTGAGTGAGTGAGTGAGTGAGAGTTAGTGAGTGTGAGTGAGTGAGTTAGTGAGTGTGAGTGTGAGTGAGTGAGTGAGTGTTTGAGTGAGTTAGTGAGTGTTAGTGAGTGAGTGAGTGAGAGAGTGAGTGAGTGAGTGTAGGTTTGCAGGATTACCTCAGAGCCTCGTGTGATGATAACACAACTAACAGAGTGTTTGTACAGTTAGTTAACTTGGGCGCCATTAATCCTCACCCTTGATGGCAAAATGTTATTACGGCGCTGTAAACAACTAAGGTATTTAGTCTCGTAATAATGTTAAATTTTACACACACACACCCTCGTAACACCATCTGTGAGGGAATTACTACACCAATTCAGGCCCCTCATAACACCATCTGTGAGGGAAGTACTACACCACATCAGGCCCCTCATAACACCATCTGTGAGGGAATTACTACACCACGTCAGGCCCCTCGTAACACCATCTGTGAAGGAAGTACTACACCACATCAGGCCCCTCAAAACATCATCTGTGAGGGAATTACTACATCATCAAGCCCCTCGTAACACCATCTGTGAGGGAATTACTACACCAATTCAGGCCCCTCATAACACCGTCTGTGAGGGAAGTACTACACCACATCAGGCCCCTCATAACACCATCTGTGAGGGAAGTACTACACCACATCAGGCCCCTCATAACACCATCTGTGAGGGAATTACTACACCAATTCAGGCCCCTCATAACACAGTCTGTGAGGGAAGTACTACACCACATCAGGCCCCTCATAACACCATCTGTGAGGGAATTACTACACCAATTCAGGCCCCTCGTAACACCATCTGTGAGGGAATTACTACACCACGTCAAGCCCCTCATAACACCACCTGTGAGGGAACTAGTACCTCCACGTGATGCCCCTCATAACGCCATCTGTGAGGGAGTTACTACACTACGTGTCTGCTGTTCAACACCTCAGCTGACATGATCTACGTGTGTAAACATTAATCTGTATGTTCACTGTATGTTCCTTCACCTTTCTCTAAAGAAGGCTTTTGTTAAACCACCAATGTATGTAATAAGTCATTTATGTCCAATGTATATTTTCAGCCTTCGGGCTGCAAACTTTTTCAATAAACCGTTTATTATTATTATTATTATTATTATCACACACACACACACAC
>CAUDMG010000854.1:5355000-5395000 GCA_958450375.1 Homarus gammarus
ACCTTAATCACCCTAACTATACAATATTCACCATACAAATAAATTATAAGTCCAGGCCGGGTATTAATACAGAAGCAAGAAGTCACTCACAGGGTGGACCAGCATTTTAGCTTAAGGTCCGCGTAGGTAATATTCCTAAAAAAAAAAAAAAAAAAAAAAAAAAAAAATGATGGTAGGTGTATGCTAAAGGTTAATACCGTATTATCATCTTCCCTTTCAATTTAATGTTATTTAATGTGGTAAGCTGTTTAATCCCATGTAGATTAACATTGTATAAAGATTGGTGCTTATACATATATTTTTTTTACTAGTAGCTATAGTGAAGATATTTTACCTGTGTTAAATTTGTTAATTAGTGTATCTCAATCCACTCTGACGTCACTCCCAGCCTATGTGTTCCTCAGTGTTGCCTAATGGCGATTTTTTTTTCACAGGTTTTATTTTACGACGAAACTATGATAAAAAAACACCAGACTAAAAAAAAAAATTGGGAGAAATATTTACGCGGGAAAACCTGAGAGGAAAATTTAGCGGGAAAATTGAGACGAATGCTGGGGAAAACAGGACAATGAAACAACACGGAGGAAAACTTATAGGGAAAAAATACACAAGTAAGGGTGGGTGGGGTGGAGGGGGGGGGGGGGGGAGTGAGGCGGGTAAAAATCGACCGGGGCGAGGGGCGGGGCGGGGCGGGGTGTGGAGGTGAAAGTTTGAGGACAGAGGAGGAACTTGTTGATAAGGAGGAAGAAGGGGGAGGGGGAGACGTTATCAATACCCTGCGGAGGAGCGTCAATGTCTCTTGGCGAGTTATTGAGACGAGGGAGAGGGGTAGGGGGTGAGAGGGGTAGGGTAGGGTGGGGGGGGGGAGAAGTAAGCGGGCGTCCTCTATTTTTTTCTTTTATCGAACTTTTGTTTCATGGATGCCATCGGGAGAAATGGTGGGGAGAGAGGGGTGTGGGGAGGGGAAGGGTTGGGGTAAACTTGGTTGGGGTGAGGGTGGAGGGAAGGGAGGGCGTGGGTTGTGGAAAAACGTGGCTGGTGGTGGGGTGGGGTGGGGTGGGTGGGGTGGGGTGGGGTTGGGTGAGGTGGGGTGGGGTGGGGTGGGGTGGGGTGGGGTGGGGTGGGGCTGGAAGAGGTAGTGGCAGGTAGGCTTTGTTGTGTGGGATATTAAAAGGGAGATTGGAATAGGTAGTGGTGTGGGATGGGAAGGGGAGGGAAGGGGCGGGGGGAGGGGAAGCTTTATCAATGTAGGAGAGTGAAGGTGGTGGGAGGGTAGGATGGGGGTAATCGTTCGTGTAGGAGGGGGAGAGAGGGGGGGGGGGGTCTTTGTCGTCAGTGTGAGAGGGTGAAGATAGGGTGGGAGGGGATGATTGAAAAGGATAGTGGAAGGGGTTGGACAGGATGGGTGGGAAGATATGAAGGTGGGGAAGGGACGGAGGTGATAGGAAAGGGGTATTGGCTAGGTTATAAACATACTGGATAGGAGAGTGTGGGAGGTCGTGGGAGGGGGTGAGAGGGGGCTGAGAGGGGGCTGGGAGGTCGTGGGAGAGTGTGGGAGGTTGTGGGAGGGTGTGGGAGGTCGTGGGAGGGGGTGAGAGGGGGCTGGGGGGCTGGGAGGTTGTGGGAGAGTGTGGGAGGTTGTGGGAGGGTGTGGGAGGTCGTGGGAGGGGGTGAGAGGGGGCTGGGGGGGCTGGGAGGTCGTGGGAGGTCGTGGGAGAGTGTGGGAGGTTGTGGGAGGGTGTGGGAGGTCGTGGGAGGGGGTGAGAGGTTGTGGGAGGGTGTGGGAGAGGGTGAGAGGGGGTGGGAGGGGCTGGGGGGCTGGGAGGTCGTGGGAGGTCGTGGGAGGGGGTGAGAGGTTATGGGAGGGTGTGGGAGGTCGCGGGAGGGGGTGAGAGGTTGTGGGAGGGTGTGGGAGGTCGTGGGAGGGGGTGAGAGGGGGTGGGAGGGGCTGGGGGGGCTGGGAGGTCGTGGGAGGGGGTGAGAGGTTGTGGGAGGGTGTGGGAGGTGGTGGGAGGGGGTGAGAGGGGGTGGGAGGGTGTAGGAGGTGGTGGGATGGGGTGAAAGGTCAGAAAAGAGGGTGAGTGATAGTGGAAAGGTCAATTTTGAGGAAGGAAAGCTTGGAAAAGAAGGGGGAGAGAGAAAAGGGTTCACTTGAGCCATCTCCAAGACAGACACCTACTTAGCATGTTAAATCACAGCTTACAATTCTGCCCAAGGCTCTCCCTATACTATCACATCTCCACTACTGGACACGTATACCAACACAACACAGCACAGCACAACACAACACAGCACAGCACAGCACAGCACAACACAGCAGCTGGCGTTCTCGACTGACAAATATCTCTCATTTCCTCCAAATTTTCAACACTATATTATCTCCAGGAATAAAATATCATATCCTGCTTATTCCTACTACACCATCAGAGGTACAATCCCCGTCTTTCCCTCGAGTTAAGACGCTCTAGTTAAAGGTGTCGTCCTCCTGAAGAGATTAATGTAGGGTAGCAAACACAAACCTTCACACCTAATGACAGCAAACACGTCAACTTCCTTAAATAATATGATATGATCTGGCACTGGCGGTACTGTCCATCTTGGTGTGGCACTGCCGGTACTGTCCATCTTGGTGTGGCACTGCCGGTACTGTCCATCTTGGTGTGACACTACCGTCTATCAAACGTGTCTGAAGCATGACTGAATCTACCTGGCCTAAAGGGGTAAAGGAGCTTCTCGTGTCCCTTAAAAGGAGGTTGTTATCATTATCCCAGTGCCTGCTCGACCTCCTTAATGGATACTCGGCCTCTTTAATGGATATTCGACTTCTTTAATGAATAATCTCCCAGGAAACATACACACACCTCCCTCTCTCAGGAAACATACACACACCTCCCTCTCTCAGGAAACATACACACACCTCCCTCTCTCAGGAAACATACACACACCTCCCTCTCCCAGGAAACATACACACACCTCCCTCTCCCAGGAAACATACACACCTCTCTCAGGAAACATACACACACCTCCCTCTCTCAGGAAACATACACACACCTCCCTCTCCCAGGAAACATACACACCTCTCTCAGGAAACATACACACACCTCCCTCTCCCAGGAAACATACACACACCTCCCTCTCCCAGGAAACATACACACACCTCCCTCTCCAGGAAACATACACACACCTCCCTCTCCCAGGAAACATACACACACCTCCCTCTCTCAGGAAACATACACACACCTCCCTCTCTCAGGAAACATACACACACCTCCCTCTCCCAGGAAACATACACACACCTCCCTCTCCAGGAAACATACACACACCTCCCTCTCCCAGGAAACATACACACACCTCCCTCTCCCAGGAAACATACACACACCTCCCTCTCCCAGGAAACATACACACACCTCCCTCTCCCAGGAAACATACACACACCTCCCTCTCCCAGGAAACATACACACACCTCCCTCTCCCAGGAAACATACACACACCTCCCTCTCTCAGGAAACATACACACACTACCCTCTCCAGGAAACATACACACACCTCCCTCTCCCAGGAAACATACACACACCTCCCTCTCCCAGGAAACATACACACACCTCTCCCAGGAAACATACACACACCTCCCTCTCTCAGGAAACATACACACACCTCCCTCTCCCAGGAAACATACACACACCTCTCCCAGGAAACATACACACACCTCCCTCTCCCAGGAAACATACACACACCTCCCTCTCCCAGGAAACATACACACACCTCTCTCAGGAAACATACACACACTTCCCTCTCCAGGAAACATACACACTCCCTCTCCCAGGAAACATACACACACCTCCCTCTCCCAGGAAACATACACACACCTCCCTCTCCAGGAAACATACACACACCTCCCTCTCTCAGGAAACATACACACACCTCCCTCTCTCAGGAAACATACACACACCTCCCTCTCCCAGGAAACATACACACACCTCCCTCTCTCAGGAAACATACACACACCTCCCTCTCTCAGGAAACATACACACACCTCCCTCTCTCAGGAAACATACACACACCTCCCTCTCCCAGGAAACATACACACACCTCCCTCTCCAGGAAACATACACACACCTCCCTCTCCCAGGAAACATACACACACCTCCCTCTCCCAGGAAACATACACACACCTCCCTCTCTCAGGAAACATACACACACCTCCCTCTCCCAGGAAACATACACACACCTCCCTCTCCAGGAAACATACACACCTCCCTCTCCCAGGAAACATACACACACCTCCCTCTCCCAGGAAACATACACACACCTCCCTCTCCAGGAAACATACACACACCTCCCTCTCTCAGGAAACATACACACACCTCCCTCTCCCAGGAAACATACACACACCTCCCTCTCTCAGGAAACATACACACACCTCCCTCTCTCAGGAAACATACACACACCTCCCTCTCTCAGGAAACATACACACACCTCCCTCTCTCAGGAAACATACACACACCTCCCTCTCCCAGGAAACATACACACACCTCCCTCTCTCAGGAAACATACACACACCTCCCTCTCCCAGGAAACATACACACACCTCCCTCTCCCAGGAAACATACACACACCTCCCTCTCCCAGGAAACATACACACACCTCCCTCTCTCAGGAAACATACACACACCTCCCTCTCCAGGAAACATACACACACCTCCCTCTCCCAGGAAACATACACACACCTCTCCCAGGAAACATACACACACCTCACCCAGGAAACATACACACACCTCTCTCAGGAAACATACACACACCTCCTCTCCAGGAACATACACACACCTCCCTCTCTCAGGAAACATACACACACCTCTCTCAGGAAACATACACACACCTCTCCCAGGAAACATACACACACCTCTCTCAGGATACATACACAGACCTCTCTCAGGATACATACACACACCTCTCTCTCAGGATACATACACACACCTCCCTCTCTCAGGAAACATACACACCTCTCTCAGGATACATACACACCTCTCTCAGGATACATACACACACCTCTCTCAGGAAACATACACACACCTCTCCTCAGGATACATACACACACCTCTCTCAGGAAACATACACACACCTCTCCCAGGAAACATACACACACCTCTCTCAGGATACATACACACCTCTCTCCCGCAGGATACATACACACACCTCCCTCCCTCAGGATACATACACACACCTCCCTCCCTCAGGATACATACACACCTCTCTCAGGATATATACACACCTCTCTCAGGATACATACACACCTCTCCCTCAGGATACATACACACACCTCCCTGTGTCCTAGAGGAGAGATCCTTAGTCCTGAGCTCTGCTGTGTGGAGTAGACGGGGTCCTTAAGCTATTGGATCCCTGAGAGTATAATAGGGAGGGAGGGAGGGAGGGAGGGAGGGAGGGAGGGAGGGAGGGAAGGAGGGAAGGAGGGAGGGAGGGAGGGAGGGAGGGAGGGAGAAGGAAGGAAAGAGGAGAGGAAAGGAAAAAGAGGGAGGGAAGGAGGGAGGGAGGGAGGGAGGGAGGGAGGGAGGGAGGGAGAAGGAAGGAAAGAAGAGAGGAAAGAAAAAAGAGGGATGGAAGGAAGAGGGAAAGTGAGATGGAAGGTAAGGAAGAAGAGGGAAGGAAGGAAGAAGGATAGGAGGGTCGGGGAGAAGAAGGGAAAGAAGGGAAGAAGAAGGAAGAGAAGGAGGGAAGGAAGGAGTGAGGCGGGTGGTCCCAGCACTACACACACACTCCCCATTGTCACATAAAAGCCTGAGTTAAGGCCTAAGGGAGCGGTGTTACTGCCACCAACCAAATGATAATGCCCCCCCCCCCTCTCCAAACAGCCTTGCTCTTAACGTTTGTACATTTATCCATCCTGAATGACTTACATACATACATACATACACCCCCATGTATACACACACAAGTATATGTATATTTCATCCAGTCTGTGTGATTCCTGTACATGTACATAACAGTCATGTGTGTATGAATGGGATATTATGTGGTATTTCTCCAACATGAGTGATTTGTGTATACATATATATATATATATATATATATATATATATATATATATATATATATATATATATACATATATACATATATATACATATATATATATATATTATATAATATATATATTATATATATATATATATATATATATATATATATATATATATATACGTTCATGTGTGTGAGTACGAGCATACATAGATTTCAGAAATTGGGCGGCTGCTATTCACACACACACACAGACACACACACACACACACACACACACACACACACACAGCGGCACAGACAGCGGCACACACACACACACACACACACACACACAGACAGCGGCACACACACACACACACACACACACACACACACACACACACACAGCGGCACACACACACACACACACACACACACACACACACACACACCACACACACACACACACACAGACAGCGGCACACACACACACACACACACACACACACAGACAGCGGCACACACACACACACACACACACACAGACAGCGGCACACACACACACACACACACACACACAGACAGCGGCACACACACACACACACACACACACACACAGACAGCGGCACACACACACACACACACACACACACACACAGACAGCGCACACACACACACACACACACACACAGACAGCGGCACACACACACACACACACACACAGCGGCACACACACACACACACACACACACACACACAGACAGCGGCACACACACACACACACACACACACACACACACACACACACACACACACACACACACACACACACACACGTATAATCAACCAATACATTAATATTCACAAGTTCTCAACGAATATCATATTACCCTGACTTGATAGTGTGGTGGTAGAGTGTAGTGGTGTGTAGTGCTAGTGGTGGTGGTAGTCTAGTGATGGTAGTGATGAGTAAAGTAATGGTGATTGTAGTAGTAGTAGTAGTAGTAGTAGTAGTAGTAGTAGTAGTAGTAGTAGTAGTAGTAGTAGGGGGAGGTGGATACCAGTGAAGTAAACAAGATTCGAAGGTTCATTACGACAGTACAGCCAAAGTGATAAGTTGCGGCAACTGGTGCTGCAAGTATCAGAGAATTTGAAAAAATAAGTAGCTATAGCGCAGGAGGTGGACGCCTCGAACTGGTTAACTACGTTACCGATAAGGGCAAATGGTTTCAGTCCCAACAAACAAGAATTTAGAGATGCCAATGCTCTAAGGTACGGTAGGTCAGTGGAAGGTTTGCCCTCCCAATGCGTGTGTGGCTCTTCCTATGACGTCGATCACGCCATGATGTGCAAGAAAGGGGGCTTCATATGCATGAGGCATGACGAAGTAAGGGATCTCACAGCAAATATGTTGAAGGAAATCTGCCGGGATATCATGGTAGAACCGACCCTCCTTCCATTGGACTGGTGAGATCTTCTAACACAGGACTTCAAACACATCCAACGAAGCCCGTGTTGACATCAGTGCTCGAGGATTCTGGACGCGGGGACGGCGAGCCCTCCTCGACATCAGGATTTTTTATCCCATGGCCGCTTATCACCGTAACTTAGCTCTCGATGCTGCACACAGGAGGAACGAGACCAAGATAAGGGCATACGGGGAGAGAATTCAGAACGTTGATCAAGGCAGCTTCACTCCTCTAGTGTTCACAACCTCTGGTGGGATGGGACCAAGTGCAAGATGTTTCTACGCCAGACTCGCGGAGGTGATCTCTGAACAGAAGCAGCAGCCCAGAAGTTTTGTTACAGCCTGGATGAGATGTCGACTGTCCTTCTCTCTCCTTCGGTCGGCTTTGCTCTGCCTCAGAGGAACGAGAGCTTCGGCCCTAAAGCCAACAACAGCTGCAGATATTGACTATGAGGCTACAGTCACTGAATGCTGCATAGATCTGCGGCTCAACTAATTCACCACAGCTGGGGTAGCTACTTATGTATAAGGATATTTAATACTAAGGTAATAAAATGGAGGCGAAGGTATGGCTATTGGGGGAGGCTGGAGGCCACGTTAAAAAAAAAAGTAGTTGTAGTAGTGGTAGTGATGGTCGGTCAATAATAGTGGTAGTAGTTGTAGTAGAGGTAGTGATGGTCGGTCAATAATAGTGGTAGTAGTTGTAGTAGTGGTAGTGATGGTCGGTCAATAATAGTGGTAGTAGTTGTAGTGATGGTAGTGATAGTCGGTCAATAATAGTGGTAGTCGGTCAATAATAGTGGTAGTAGTTGTAGCAGTGGTAGTGATAGTCGGTCAATAATAGTGGTAGTAGTTGTAGTGATGGTCGGTCAATAATAGTGGTAGTTGTAGTAGTGGTAGTGATGGTCGGTCAATAATAGTGGTAGTAATTGTAGTAGTGGTAGTGATAGTCGGTCAATAATAGTGGTAGTAGTTGTAGTGATGGTAGTGATGGTCGGTCAATAATAGTGGTAGTAGTTGTAGTAGTGGTAGTTATAGTCGGTCAATAATAGTGGTAGTAGTTGTAGTAGTGGTAGTAATGGTCGGTCAATAATAGTGGTAGTAGTTGTAGTAGTGGTAGTGATGGTCGGTCAATAATAGTGGTAGTAGTTGTAGTGATAGTCGGTCAATAATAGTGGTAGTCGGTCAATAATAGTGGTAGTAGTTGTAGTGATGGTAGTGATGGTCGGTCAATAATAGTGGTAGTAGTTGTAGTAGTGGTAGTGATGGTCGGTCAATAATAGTGGTAGTAGTTGTAGTAGTGGTAGTGATGGTCGGTCAATAATAGTGGTAGTAGTTGTAGCAGTGGTAGTGATGGTCGGTCAATAATAGTGGTAGTAGTTGTAGTGATGGTAGTGATGGTCGGTCAATAATAGTGGTAGTAGTTGTAGTGGTAGTGATGGTCGGTCAATAATAGTGGTAGTAGTTGTAGTAGTGGTAGTGATAGTCGGCCAATAATAGTGATAGTCGGTCAATACTAGTGGTAGTTATAGCAGTGGTAGTGATGGTCGGTCAATAATAGTGGTAGTTGTAGTAGTGGTAGTGGTGGTCGGTCAATAATAGTGGTAGTAGTTGTAGTAGTGGTAGTGATGGTCGGTCAATAATAGTGGTAGTTGTAGTAGTGGTAGTGGTGGTCGGTCAATAATAGTGGTAGTAGTTGTAGTAGTGGTAGTGGTGGTCGGTCAATAATAGTGGTAGTAGTTGTAGTGATGGTGGTTATAAAGTAAATACCAACACACACACACACACACACCACTGCCTCAGCATTTAAATTATTCCTAAACATTTAATATCAAACATGAGAGAAAATTTTATATAACTTAATTCAATTATCCTTAAGACAATATACTGAGCGAGAGAGAGACAAATCGACAGTCAGAAACAGAGCCGCAGTAAACATCTGACAGGACCTACAACAGCGTGACTCTAGGCAAGTCTTCCCTGCACCTTATAACAGAAAACGTAAATTCCGTGCGTTCTCTACAAAACGCATTTAAGGGTAGACTAAAGAAGATTTACCAACATACCGTATAAGTGTTCACATGTTTTCAGAAATCATCCAATACTCGATTCACCAAACTAACAGGAATAGAAACGGTTAAATTATGTTAGTTTAGCGGTTAAATGTCAAACAAATCACTCCTGAATACTGATATCATGGAATTGGATAATAGTTGCGTTTATGACCCAAATTCGCTGCCTGTTCCCAAAATTACACAGGTTTCCGAAAAACACACACACACACACACACACCAGTACTACTAAAACATACAGTACATATATATATATATATATATATATATATATTATATATATATATATATATATATATTGGACAGTATACAGTACGTTTATAGGGTGATTGATTCAAATTTAGACAGACTGTTAACCATGTCAATAAATAATGCACAATCCTTACCTGATTTTAGGAACTCCTTTTACAGCAAAAATCTGAAAAATAAGAAAAACACAGTTACTGTTACGTTATGGGACGGATCAAATGTACACAATAATAATACAGTATCTATCTGCACTGTCTAGATCAGTACTGTATATACAGGGTACAAGCTAACCTAGCCTAGTCTAAGCTAACCTAACCTAATTTAACGTAACCTGTCCAAACGCTAACCTCACTTAACCAAACCTGAAGCTAAGTTACCCCAACCCTGAAAAAGCTCAGGGTGGTTAAACTTCAAGTGAAATAAGCTAGAGGGGGAGCTTCTTCAGCTGATCCAAACACTTAAGCTACCCACCTAAGCTGCTCAGAATTAATAAAACATATTTTAAACCCCGGTCGATGCGGTTTAACGGATCTGTACTAATTTTATTTATTTTTCCCTGGAGATTAAATATTTACATAGCTAATTTAAACACACGTGTAAAGTTTTATGATAGGATCTCGAGTAACTTTTAAATAACGTTCTTCCCCCCCCCCCCTCTCTCTCTCTCTCTCTCTCTCTCTCTCTCTCTCTACTGCCAGGGAAAGCTTAAGATATCATACGACTCAGGTGAAGATTAGACATCCTTTATTTATTTTATTTGTTGATTAAATATTTTAAGTAACGGTAACCTAACATAACCAGCTGTAGCCCCACCACCCCACAGCACCACACCACTCTACACCCCACCCCACCACCCCACACCACTCTACACCTCACCCCACCACCCCACAGCACCACACCACTCTACACCTCACCCCACCACCCCACAGCACCACACCACTCTACACCCCACCCCACCACCCCACAGCACCACACAACTCCACACACCCACAGCACCACACCACTCTACACCTCACCCCACACCACTCTACACCCCACCCCACCACCCCACACTACCACACCACTCTACACCCCACCCCACCACCCCACACCACCACCACCCACACCACCCCACACCACCCCACCACCCCACACCACCACACCACTCTACACCTCACCCCACCACCCCACACCACCACCACACCCCACCCCACCACCCCCACACCACCCCACCACCCCACCCACCACCACCCCACCCCACCACCCCACACCACCACACCCCACCCCACCACCCCACACACCCCACCCCACACCACCCCACCACCCCACACCACTCCACACCCACCCCACCACCCCACACCACCACACCTCACCCCACCACCCCACAGCACCACCACCACCACACCCACCCCCCACCCCACCACCACCCACCACCCACCCCCCACCCCACACCACCACACCCCCCCACCACCCCACACCACCACACCCACTCTACACCTCACCCCACCACCCCACACCACCACACCACTCTACACCCCACCCCACCACCCCACCCCACCCACCACACCCACCACCCCACACCACCACACCCCACCACACCACCCCACCACCCACACCACCACCCCCCCCACACCACTCACACCCACCCCACCACCCCTCCCCCCACACCACTCTACACCCCACCCCCACACCACCACACCCCACCCCACCACCCCACACCCACCCACCACCACCCCACCCCACACCACCCACACCCCACCCACCACCCCACACACCACACCACCACACCCCACCCCACACCACCTACACCCACCCCACCACCCCACACACCACACCACCAAACCCCCACCCCACACACCACACCAACCCCCCACACCCCACCCCACCACCACCCACCACCCACCCCACACCACTCTACACCTCACCCCACCACCCCACACCACTCTACACCCCACCCCACCACCCCACACCACCACACCACCACACCCCCACCACCCCACCACCACACCACACCACTCACCACCCCACCCCACAGCACCACACTACTCTACACCCCACCCCCCACCCCACAGCACCACACCACTCTACACCCCACCACCCCACACCACTCTACACCACACCCCACCACCCCACAGCACCACACCACTCAACACCCCACCCCACCACCCCACAGCACCACACCACTCTACACCTCACCCCACCACCCCACCACTCTACACCCCACCCCTCCACCCCACAGCACCACACCACTCTACACCCCCACCCCTCCACCCCACCGCACCACACCACTCTACACCCCACCCCACCACCCCACACCACTCTACACCCCACCCCACCACCCCACAGCACCACACCACTCTACACCTCACCCCACCACCCCACAGCACCACACCACCTACACCCCAACCCTCCACCCCACACCACCACACCACTCTACACCCCCACCCCTCCACCCCACCGCACCACACCCCACACCCCACCCCACCACCCTACACCCCCACCCCACCACCCCGCAGCACCACATCACTCTACACCCCACCCCTCCACCCCACAGCACCACACCACTCTACACCCCACCCCTCCACCCCACAGCACCACACCACTCTACACCCCATCCCACCACTCTACACCCCCACCCCACAGCACCACACCACTCTACACCCCACAGCACCACACCACTCTACACCCCACCCCTCCACCCCACAGCACCACACCACTCTACACCCCACCCCACCACTCTACACCCCACCCCACCACCCCACACCCCCACCCCACAGCACCACACCACTCTACACCCCCACCCCACCACCCCACAGCACCACACCACTCTACACCCCACACCCCACAGCACCACACCACTCTACACCCCACCCCTCCACCCCACCACACCACTCTACACCCCACAGCACCACACCACTCTACACCCCCACCCCACCCCACCATCCTACACCCCAGCCTATACCCCCACCCCACCACCCTACACCCCAACCCCACCATCCTACACCCCAGCCCACACCCCCACCCCACCACTCTACATCCCACCACCCTAGAACCCCCACCCCACCATCCTACACCCCAGTCTACACCCCCACCCCACCACCCTACACCCCCACCCCACAACCCTACACCCCATACCACCACCCTACACCCCATACCACCACCCTACACCCCCACCCCACCATCCTACACCCCAGCCTACACCCCACAACCCTACACCCCCCCACCCCACCACCCTACACCCCCACCCCACCACCCTACACCCCCACCCCAACACCCTACACCCCCACCCCACCACTCTACACCCCACCACCCTACACCCCAGCCTCCACCCCCACCCCACCACTCTACACCCTACCACCCTACACCCCCACCCCACCATCCTACACCCCAGCCTATACCCTCACCCCACCACCCTACACCCCCACCTCACAATCCTACACCCCATACCACCACCCTACACCCCCACCCCACCATCCTACACCCCACCCCACCATCCTACACCCCCACCCCACCACCCTACACCCCCACCCCAAAGACCCTACACCCCATACCACCACCCTACACCCCAACCCCACCATCCTACACCCCCACCCCACCACCCTACACCCCCACCCCACCACCCT
Organism: Homarus gammarus; assembly: GCA_958450375.1. Lineage (NCBI taxonomy): Eukaryota > Metazoa > Arthropoda > Malacostraca > Decapoda > Nephropidae > Homarus > Homarus gammarus. The sequence continues at coordinate 5,368,407 of CAUDMG010000854.1, forward strand.
ACACCCCCACCCCACCATCCTACACCCCCACCCCACAACCCTACACCCCATACCACCACCCTACACCCCCACCCCACCATCCTACACCCCACCCCACCACCCTACACCCCCACCCCACCACCCTACACCCCCACCCCACCACCCTACACCCTCACCCCAGCATCCTACACCCCCACCCCCCACCCCACCCCACCCACACCCCACCCACCACCCACACCCCAACCCCCACCCACACCCCACCCCACCTCCACCCCCCACCCCACCCTACCCCCACCACCCCACACCCCACCCCATCCTACACCCCACCCCACCATCCTACACCCCCAACCCACCATCCTACACCCCAGCCTACACCCCCACCCCACTACTCTACACCCTACCACCCTACACCCCCACCCCACCATCCTACACCCCCACCCCCACCCCACCACCCCACCCCCACCCCACCCTACACCCCCACCCACCACCCACACCCCCACCCCACCCTACACCCATACCACCACCCTACACCCCAACCCCACCATCCTACACCCCACCCCACCATCCTACACCCCCAACCCACCATCCTACACCCCAGCCTACACCCCCACCCCACTACTCTACACCCCCACCCCACCACCCTACACCCCACACCACCACCCTCACCCCACCCGACCATCCCACCCCACCCCCACCACTCTACACCCCACCCCACCACCCCCACCCCGTCCCTACACCCTACCCCACCACCACCCTACACCCCCCCCACCACACCCCTACACCCCACCCTACACCACCCCACCCCCACCCTACACCCCACCCAAACACACGACACTGCCGCCACTCTCCCTAACAAACTCGCACCATTCAATTTCTTTTTTACTATTTATTCTTTCTCTGTTCACGTCCGTCTACACAATGCGACTCTCTGGTGTGACTTGTATTTTAACCATTAGAGGAAGTTAGGCTATATACAGTACTAGTTATCTATGTTATTTTACTATTATATTGCTATTGGGTAATATATTTTCGGGGCTATATAAGAGATAGTGTTCATGGTGTTATTGTTTGGCATATTTCCCCTATTATAGTTCATCTCGATCACCTGTGTCAAACAAGGAAACAAACAAATATACACAAACACAATCAGACAAACATAATTAATCAAACAATGAAACAAACACAATAACACAAACAAACACACAAAGACAACCAAGGGGGGCGACCTGCGACTATCGGTTACGCCGTTTAAACACTTTTGATGCAAATGTCGGGATTAAACCAGATTTACATTTTACGGTTAAAGAAGGTTTAAGAGTTTATGGTAAAATATTGAATTAATCTCGCTGTTCGACACGACGCTGCTGATTGGTTAGTTTATATGACGCTACAGCCGGGGTACGATCTGATTGTTAAGTTCAGATGACGTCATTGTTGAGATGCACTGTGATTGGTTTGTTCAGATGACGTCATTGTTGAGATGCACTGTGATTGGTTTGTTCAGATGACGTCATTGTTGAGATGCACTGTGATTGGTTCAATTTTATGACGTCATTACGAGAAGGTCTGATTAGTTCATCATTTACGTCATTGTCCTGGATAGTGATTGATCGAGCTGCAACACACACACACACACACACACACACACACACACACACACACACACACACACTGAGATAGACATAGACACAGACACATATTCATACATACACAGACACATACAGGCACGCACACACATAAACTTACACATACACAGACACACACCCAATCTATTGAAGAGTAAAGCGTGGCTCCGTCTCCGTCAAGCCACGCCCACCACCAACACGACGGCATCTGATTGGTGTAACAGACGAGAGAAGCCCCGCCCCTGACCATCACTCTAATATGATTGGTCGCAGCGGACACCCTCACAATCAAGGCGACAACCCCACCCAGATGACAAAGACTTTAAGCTGGTGTTAACAAAAAAATACAATAAATAAATAAATAAATAAAATTCCTTCACCAGGCAACGTTTTAGGTACACCCTGGCATAACAGTAAAACGTTTTATAAAAGTCCCTGGATAACGTTTCAGTACCCAAGGACAACGTTTCAAAGACCCACAGATAACGTCTTAGAGCTGCAGATAAAACTTAAGAGAGCCCACAGGAACGTTTACAGTTCCCCCTCTCCACTTGCTATCCTTCCTTCCTTCTTTATACGTCTCCTTCTGGCCCACTCCTCTTCCCCCGCCTCACCATCACCATGTTTACATAGGCTCTCCTCGACCCAATATTTACTTATGTGAGGTAAGTTCATTGGCTGGCTGACGTCATGGATACTTCACTGTGACGTCATGGATACTTCACTGTGACGTCAAGGAATACGTCACTAACTTTAGCTTCATGCTTTACGTTAATACTTCTCTCTTTTGTCTCTCAACAACAACAATAATAACAATAAATAAAATAAAATATTATTAATATAATAATAATAACAATAATAATAATACCGGGTTCACTTAATTAAAACACAGACCTCAGTGGCTCAGGGAGTAACACATTATCAAATCAACATATCATGCCGAAACTAATCAGCTGATTGATGTAAACAAATCGTTGTAAAAAAGACAGGTGAAAATTTTTAATAAAGCGCACGATGACACTAATACACTGTTGCGTGTGTAAAGGGCGGCTGATTAATTTTAAAAATAGCATTTTTTAGCTAACGAAAATAAACAGCAAGTTAAGTTCAAACAAATAAATATCACAAAAAACGTGTGCAATGTTGACATTCAACAGCTGATGCATGTAAACAAAGTGTGTTGACATTAAACAGCTGATGCATGTAAACAAACTGTGTTAACATCAAACAGCTGATGCATGTAAACAAACTGTGTTGACATCAAACAGCTGATGCATGTAAACAAAGTGTTGACATTAAACAGCTGATGCATGTAAACAAACTGTGTTAACATCAAACAGCTGATGCATGTAAACAAACTGTGTTGACATCAAACAGCTGATGCATGTAAACAAACTGTGTTGACATCAAACAGCTGATGCATGTAAACAAAGTGTTGACATTAAACAGCTGATGCATGTAAACAAACTGTGTTAACATTAAACAGCTGATGCATGTAAACAAACTGTGTTAACATCAAACAGCTGATGCATGTAAACAAACTGTGTTGACATCAAACAGCTGATGCATGTAAACAAACTGTGTTGACATCAAACAGCTGATGCATGTAAACAAACTGTGTTGACATCAAACAGCTGATGCATGTAAACAAACTGTGTTGACATCAAACAGCTGATGCATGTAAACAAAGTGTTGACATTAAACAGCTGATGCATGTAAACAAACTGTGTTGACATCAAACAGCTGATGCATGTAAACAAACTGTGTTGACATCAAACAACTGATGCATGTAAACAAACTGTGTTGACATCAAACAACTGATGCATGTAAACAAACTGTGTTAACATCAAACAGCTGATGCATGTAAACAAACTGTGTTGACATCAAACAAATGATGCATGTAAACAAACTGTGTTGACATTAAACAGCTGATGCATGTAAACAAACTGTGTTGACATCAAACAGCTGATGCACGTAAACAAAGTGTTGACATTAAACAGCTGATGCATGTAAACAAACTGTGTTGACATCAAACAGCTGATGCATGTAAACAAACTGTGTTGACATCAAACAACTGATGCATGTAAACAAACTGTGTTGACATTAAACAGCTGATGCATGTAAACAAACTGTGTTGACATTAAACAGCTGATGCATGTAAACAAAGTGTTGACATTAAACAGCTGATGCATGTAAACAAAGTGTTGACATCAAACAGCTGATGCATGTAAACAAAGCGTGTTGACAGTAATCAGCTGACGTAAGTGAACAAAATGTGTTGACCCTTATCAGCTGATGTGTGCAGACTGACGTGATGTTTTGGTGCTCCACGTGTGTGTGTGTGTGTGTGTGTGTAGTGTACATGTGGCGACCTGTGGTGTAATGGTCAGCATGCTCGCCTCGCAAGAGAGAGGACCCGGGTTCGATCCCCGGGCAAGGTGAAACTGTGGACAAGTTTCTTGACGCCATTTGCCTCTGTCTACCCAACAGTAATTGCGAACCTGGATAGTAATCGATTTGCGGATCGCATTCCGGGGTAATAGTTAGCCAGTGCAGTTGGCGAGTTGTTCGGTCTTCTTGGACTATTCCTTGACATTGGATCATGCAGCTCGTTAACTTAGGGTGTGGTTGTTGTGTTGGTGACAGCTTCTACACCTTAAATAAATTCACGCCAAAGTGGCCGGCTATCCTTGATCTGGAGGGGCAACCATTATTATAGTATACAGTACACATAACTTACCTCAGGTGTATCGCTGGGGGGGGGGGGGTGAGGGGCTGTGCTACGCGGTTGCCCACTCAACTCTCGCCATCCTGTAATATGTGGGAGAACTGTTATTATTATTATTAGTTTAACCTCTCTCATAAGCACACACACACACACACACACTGTATACTGATTAGAGTGGCGTGGTGGTAGGCGAGAGGCGTAAGGGAGTGGGGAGGAGGTGAGGGTGAAGCTACCAGGTATCTACAGGTGGGTTTGATGGTGGAGGAGCGGCTACAGGTGGGCGTGGGGAGGTGAGAGGGAGGAGGGTGAGGGGGGAGGGAGAATGAGCCGCCACGCCCAGATGTGACGTAGGAGTGTTTGGGCGTGCGTGAGGCGAGGTAGGGTGATTTGGTGCGTGTGTGTGTGTGTGTGTGTGTGTGTGTGTGTGTGTGTGTGTGTGTGTGTGTGTGTTTTCAATAGTCACTTATCAATTATCTATCAGTTGACCATATCGCTTGGTTATCTATCTATCTAATTTGATATTTTTTTGTAAATATAACAATATCACACATAAGTACAACATATCTGGACACACACACACACACACACACACACACACACACACACACACAGAGGTCAGGTAACATAACTCTGTACTCAGTAGCTAGAGATGGTGATGGAGGGATGAGTGAGGGAGAGAGGGAGGGAAGGGTGGAGGGATGGCGTGAGAGGGAGGGGAGGAGCTGGTAATATCGTGAAGAGAGAGAGAGAGAGAGAGAGAGAGAGAGAGAGATCGTATTACAATTAGAGGGCAGGAGTGAGGGTTGACGGATCACCTGTTGGCACGGGAGGTAAGGAGGAGGACAAGGAAGAGTAGGTGGACGAGGAGGAGGAGGAGGAGGAGGAGGAGGAGGAGGAGGAGGAGGAGGAGGAGAAAACTAAGAAAAAAAAGGCAGAAAGAAAAATAACAAGAATAAAAGAGGAGAGTAAAGGAGAAGACAAGAGTCAGGAAGATAAAACAAGGTAAGAGAAGGAGGAAGAGGAGGACAAAGAAGAGGTGGAGGAGTCGACGATAAATAGATGCCAACGGAAGAGTAGAAGAAAGACACGGGAGAGGAAGGAGGAGGAGGAAAGGGAAGATAATTAACATAGGTACAGGTAAAGACTCAGTTATCACTTGCTATCCTGGCCTTGAGACTCCACCACCCACCTGAGTACGTGGGTTCGACCTTTATCCATCCGTTATGATGCAGGGGGGGGGGGGAATTAGATGAGAGAGAGAGAGAGAGAGAGAGAGAGAGAGAGAGAAAGAGAGAGAGAGGTAGGGAGGGAGAGAGTGCAATAACCTGGGAGTCACCAACGTACCATTTTTCTATTGGTTTTCTCTCCCTCCCTCTCTCCCCCTCATTTCTCCCTCCCTCTCTCCCTCCCTCCCTCTCTCTCCCTCCCCCTCCCTCCCTCTGCCTCACATAGAGTATATTATATAAACCTCACCAGTGGCTTATACCCTATAAGACTATACTACACTATATTACCGTCCATTAGGAGGGATGGAAGGGCACCTCTTATCACGTGGTCACAGCCAGAGCAAGAGGGAGGGAGGGAGGGAGTCCCTAACCTTCTCACACGACTCACAGAAGGACATTTATGAGTCCCTAACCTTCTCACACGACTCACACAACATTTATGAGTCCCTAACCTTCTCACACGACTCACACATCATTTATGAGTCCCTAACCTTCTCACACGACTCACAGAAGGACATTTATGAGTCCCTAACCTTCTCACACGACTCACAGAAGGACATTTATGAGTCCCTAACCTTCTCACATGACTCACAGAAGGACATTTATGAGTCCCTAACCTTCTCACACGACTCACAGAAGGACATTTATGAGTCCCTAACCTTCTCACACGACTCACACATCATTTATGAGTCCCTAACCTTCTCACACGACTCACAGAAGGACATTTATGAGTCCCTAACCTTCTCACACGACTCACACAACATTTATGAGTCCCTAACCCTATCACACGACTCACAGAAGGACCTATTCACACAAACACTTTACCAAACTCACCTCTCCCGGGGGCTTAAACACGAGAGTCAAGTTTATTCACCACGCCAGAGTGTCAACATAACAAGGTCGGGGGGGGGGGGGGGGGGTCTATCTCTCTTTGTCTCTATCTCTCCCTCTCTCTCTCGGTCTCACTTTATCTCTCTCTTTGTGTCTATCTTTCTTTCTCTCTTCATCTACTTGTTTATCTATGTATATATGATACGGTCATCACGGGGAGGGGGGGAGGGCTGAGGGTGGGAGAGTACGGACATCGTGGAGGGGAGGGGAAAGGTGGATAGGGGAGAGGGAGGGATGAGGGAGGACGGAAGGGGGGTGCGAGAGGAAGGGGGGGTGCGAGAGGAAGGAGGGGTGCGAGAGGAAGGGGGGGTGCGGGAGGAAGGAGGGTGCGGGAGGAAGGAAAGGAGGGATATCATAATGCCATATCTCCATTAAGGTTTGACACTTTAATTAGCGGGAGGAAATCGATAGTGACGTCAGCATCATCAGTGACGTCATCATCAGTGACGTCATCATCATCAGTGACGTCATCAGCTACAGTACAGATACAAACAAAATTAAAAAAACAAAAAAATCTAAAAAATCAAGAGATAATTTTTTTCTATCCCTTAAAACTTAAATGGTGTCATAAATATTGCATCTAATTAACTCCTTTTACCTTAGGAGAAAAAGATGGCGTCTCAGGTGTTCGTAAGTTAAACATTTTCGCCTTAAAAAAAATCGCATCAAATTGACTCCCTTAAGTTACGTCATAAAAGAGGAAGACGGAAAGAGGGGAGGAGGAGGAGGAGGAGGAGGAGGAGGAGGAGGAGGAGGAGAGAGGCAATGAAGGAGGAATTTGAAATGAAGAAGGTCGAGGAGGAAGAAAAGGAAGCAGGAGGAGAGTGGAATAAAGAAGGAAGAGAAGATCAACGAAGTAAGGAGGAAGAAGGAAGGAGTAGAAAGGAGTAGGAAGAAGTAAGAAGGAAGGAGTAGAAAGGAGTAGGAAGAAGTAAGAAGGAAGTAGGAAGAAGGAAGGAGGAGGAGGAGGTACCAATAACCAGACACTCAGAGTCTTGCACAAGTTTCTCCTCTGAGTGAGTTGATGTGTCAACAAACTCGGACGTCACGGCCACCTGACACCTCCGAGAGAGAGAGAGAGAGAGAGAGAGAGAGAGAGAGAGAGAGAGAGAGAGAGAGAGAGAGAGAGAGAGAGAGAGAAGAATCAACACACAGCTCATTACATTGTTTAGGTAAATTGACGAACTTGAAAATTAGACCACTACACTTTCTCTTCCTCTCTGTCTCTCTTCTCTGTCTCTCTGTCTCTCTTCTCTTCCTCTCTCTGTCTCTCTTCTCTTCCTCTCTCTGTCTCTCTTCTCTTCCTCTCTCTGTCTCTCTTCTCTTCCTCTGTCTCTCTTCTCTTCCTCTCTCTGTCTCTCTTCTCTTCCTCTGTCTCTCTTCTCTTCCTCTCTCTGTCTCTTCTCTTCCTCTCTGTCTCTCTTCTCTTCCTCTCTCTGTCTCTCTTCTCTTCCTCTCTCTGTCTCTCTTCTCTTCCTCTCTCTGTCTCTCTTCTCTTCCTCTCTCTGTCTCTCTTCTCTTCCTCTGTCTCTCTTCTCTTCCTCCCTCTGTCTCTCTTCTCTTCCTCTCTCTGTCTCTCTTCTCTTCCTCTCTCTGTCTCTCTTCTCTTCCTCTGTCTCTCTCTGTCTCTCTTCTCTTCCTCTGTCTCTCTTCTCTTCCTCTCTCTGTCTCTCTTCTCTTCCTCTGTCTCTCTTCTCTTCCTCTCTCTGTCTCTCTTCTCTTCCTCTCTCTATCTCTCTTCTCTTCCTCTGTCTCTCTACTCTTCCTCTCTCTGTCTCTCTTCTCTTCCTCTCTCTGTCTCTCTACTCTTCCTCTGTCTCTCTTCTCTTCCTCTGTCTCTCTTCTCTTCCTCTCTCTGTCTCTCTTCTCTTCCTCTGTCTCTCTTCTCTTCCTCTCTCTATCTCTCTTCTCTTCCTCTGTCTCTCTTCTCTTCCTCTCTCTGTCTCTCTTCTCTTCCTCTGTCTCTCTTCTCTTCCTCTCTCTATCTCTCTTCTCTTCCTCTGTCTCTCTTCTCTTCCTCTCTCTATCTCTCTTCTCTTCCTCTCTCTGTCTCTCTTCTCTTCCTCTCTATCTCTCTTCTCTTCCTCTCTCTGTCTCTTCTCTTCCTCTCTGTCTCTCTTCTCTTCCTCTCTGTCTCTCTTCTCTTCCTCTCTCTGTCTCTTCTCTTCCTCTCTCTGTCTCTTCTCTTCCTCTCTCTGTCTCTCTTCTCTTCCTCTCTCTGTCTCTCTTCTCTTCCTCTCTCTGTCTCTCTTCTCTTCCTCTGTCTCTCTTCTCTTCCTCTCTCTGTCTCTCTTCTCTTCCTCTCTCTATCTCTCTTCTCTTCCTCTGTCTCTCTACTCTTCCTCTCTCTGTCTCTCTTCTCTTCCTCTCTCTCTCTTCTCTTCCTCTCTCTGTCTCTCTTCTCTTCCTCTATCTCTCTTCTCTTCCTCTGTCTCTCTTCTCTTCCTCTCTCTGTCTCTTCTCTTCCTCTCTCTCTCTTCTCTTCCTCTATCTCTCTTCTCTTCCTCTGTCTCTCTTCTCTTCCTCTCTGTCTCTCTTCTCTTCCTCTCTCTGTCTCTCTTCTCTTCCTCTCTCTGTCTCTCTTCTCTTCCTCTCTCTATCTCTCTTCTCTTCCTCTATCTATCTCTCTTCTCTTCCTCTCTCTATCTCTCTTCTCTTCCTCTCTCTGTCTCTCTTCTCTTCCTCTCTCTGTCTCTCTTCTCTTCCTCTCTCTGTCTCTTCTCTTCCTCTCTCCCTCTTCTCTTCCTCTCTGTCTCTTCTCTTCCTCTCTCTGTCTCTCTTCTCTTCCTCTCTCTGTCTCTCTTCTCTTCCTCTCTCTGTCTCTTCTCTTCCTCTCTCTGTCTCTCTTCTCTTCCTCTCTGTCTCTCTTCTCTTCCTCTCTCTGTCTCTTCTCTTCCTCTCTGTCTCTTCTCTTCCTCTCTCTGTCTCTCTTCTCTTCCTCTCTCTGTCTCTCTTCTCTTCCTCTCTCTGTCTCTCTTCTCTTCCTCTGTCTCTCTTCTCTTCCTCTCTCTGTCTCTCTTCTCTTCCTCTCTCTATCTCTCTTCTCTTCCTCTGTCTCTCTACTCTTCCTCTCTCTGTCTCTCTTCTCTTCCTCTCTCTCTCTTCTCTTCCTCTATCTCTCTTCTCTTCCTCTGTCTCTCTTCTCTTCCTCTCTGTCTCTCTCTCTCTTCCTCTCTCTGTCTCTCTTCTCTTCCTCTCTCTGTCTCTCTTCTCTTCCTCTCTCTATCTCTCTTCTCTTCCTCTCTCTATCTCTCTTCTCTTCCTCTCTCTCTCTCTTCTCTTCCTCTCTCTGTCTCTCTTCTCTTCCTCTCTCTGTCTCTCTTCTCTTCCTCTCTCTGTCTCTTCTCTTCCTCTCTCCCTCTTCTCTTCCTCTCTCCCTCTTCTCTTCCTCTCTCCCTCTTCTCTTCCTCTCTCTGTCTCTCTTCTCTTCCTCTCTCTGTCTCTCTTCTCTTCCTCTCTCTGTCTCTCTTCTCTTCCTCTCTCTATCTCTCTTCTCTTCCTCTCTCTGTCTCTCTTCTCTTCCTCTCTCTGTCTCTCTTCTCTTCCTCTCTCTATCTCTCTTCTCTTCCTCTATCTATCTCTCTTCTCTTCCTCTCTCTATCTCTCTTCTCTTCCTCTCTCTATCTCTCTTCTCTTCCTCTCTCTATCTCTCTTCTCTTCCTCTCTCCCTCTTCTCTTCCTCTCTATCTCTCTTCTCTTCCTCTCTCCCTCTTCTCTTCCTCTCTCTGTCTCTCTTCTCTTCCTCTCTCTGTCTCTCTTCTCTTCCTCTCTCTGTCTCTTCTCTTCCTCTCTCCCTCTTCTCTTCCTCTCTCCCTCTTCTCTTCCTCTCTGTCTCTTCTCTTCCTCTCTCTGTCTCTCTTCTCTTCCTCTCTCTGTCTCTCTTCTCTTCCTCTCTCTGTCTCTCTTCTCTTCCTCTCTCCCTCTTCTCTTCCTCTCTCTGTCTCTTCTCTTCCTCTCTCCCTCTTCTCTTCCTCTCTCCCTCTTCTCTTCCTCTCTCCCTCTTCTCTTCCTCTCTCTGTCTCTTCTCTTCCTCTCTCTGTCTCTCTTCTCTTCCTCTCTCTGTCTCTCTTCTCTTCCTCTCTGTCTCTCTTCTCTTCCTCTCTCCCTCTTCTCTTCCTCTCTCTGTCTCTTCTCTTCCTCTCGCTGTCTCTCTTCTCTTCCTCTCTCCCTCTTCTCTTCCTCTCTCTGTCTCTTCTCTTCCTCTCTCCCTCTTCTCTTCCTCTCTCCCTCTTCTCTTCCTCTCTCTGTCTCTTCTCTTCCTCTCTCTGTCTCTCTTCTCTTCCTCTCTCTGTCTCTCTTCTCTTCCTCTCTCTGTCTCTCTTCTCTTCCTCTCTCTATCTCTCTTCTCTTCCTCTCTCTATCCCTCTTCTCTTCCTCTCTCTATCTCTCTTCTCTTCCTCTATCTCTCTTCTCTTCCTCTCTCCCTCTTCTCTTCCTCTCTCCCTCACCACCATTACAGGACAATGACCGGTAGTACACTATGCAGTAATTATTCTCGGGTCATTAATCACGTAAATTAACTCCTGACATAATCAATGCTTCTATTAGAGCTATACACTGTGTCTTGACTCTCTCTTTCTCTCTATCTTTCATTATCTTTCTTCCTTTTCTTCTCTTTCTCCCTTTTTCATTTTTAAATCGTTCCTTTCTTTGTCTTACTTTCTTTCTTCCTCTCTTCCTTTCTCCCTTCCATTATTTTTCTCATTTCTTTCTCCCTCTTTCACTATTTCTATCTCTCACTTGCTCTACCATTCTCTCTCTCTCTCTCTCTCACTTGCTCTACCATTCTCACTTGCTCTACCATTCTCTCTCTCTCTCACTTGCTCTACCATTCTCTCTCTCTCTCTCTCTCTCTCTCACTTGCTCTACCATTCTCTCTCTCACTTGCTCTACCATTCTCTCTCTCTCTCTCTCTCACTTGCTCTACCATTCTCTCTCTCTCTCTCTCTCTCACTTGCTCTACCACTCTCTCTCTCTCTCACTTGCTCTACCATTCTCTCACTTGTTCTACCATTCTCTCTCTCTCTCTCTCACTTGCTCTACCATTCTCTCTCTCTCTCTCTCTCTCTCTCTCTCTCACTTGCTCTACCATTCTCTCTCTCACTTGCTCTACCACTCTCTCTCTCTCTCACTTGCTCTACCATTCTCTCTCTCTCTCTCTCTCTCTCTCTCTCTCTCTCTCTCTCTCTCACTTGCTCTACCACTCTCTCTCTCTCACTTGCTCTACCATTCTCTCACTTGCTCTACCATTCTCTCTCTCTCTCTCTCTCACTTGCTCTACCATTCTCTCTCTCTCTCTCTCTCTCTCTATCCATTTTCTATATATTTGTCTCTGCATTTATCTAATTATTATTTTCTCTATCTCTCACTCACTATCTTTCTCTCTTACTTACTCTCCCCCTTTCTCTCCACTCTCTCTCCATTCCCTCACTCTCTCTAATCATACATATTCGTCAAGGCAAACTAACTCACAAAGCTCCTAAACATCAAGGCCTTTTTATCACCCCCACCATAAGGTTCAACCCCAGGGACTCTAACATACAGGAGTGTCGACCTTACAGCGTTTGTGGGATGTCACTTTATTGCCCAGATCCTCTTGATTAATAGCTGTAGGCATTAAAGGAAACAAGAAGAATGGATTTTGACTTGGGGGGGGTGGGGGGGTGGGGGGGGGCGTTTAAAAGACGAAAATTTGGTTGTAAGAAGGGACTGTGTGTTTAATTAATGTACCTGTGTAATATTGACTTACCTGTGTGTCTAATTTGCATGTTTCTTTAGGTGTATGTGTGTGTGTGTGTGTGGGGGGGGGGTGATGAAGATTACGGCATCCTAATCTGCCTATTACATGTCCTATCGTCTCTCATTATCAAGTACCGGCTGGTCCTTCCTTCCTCCCTAACATACATTCATACAAACATACACATATACATACATACACACACAAGACATAATTCGCTCCCCTGTATACTTATGATAATCAGTGACACACCTCACCTAACGCCCAGGTAACAAAGAATGGAGGTCGTTAAACTTACCTGGGGTAAATAAACCTGAGATTCAACCTAATTAAGGCCAGTAATTTACCTGCACGCCGAGTCTTACCTTTGAGCTGATTCACTAGACTCTAATTTATCATTAAATTTTGTAACATTCCTGCTGTAATTCTTTGTTTCTGTATTTTGTGGATCTATTATTATTATTGTCATTATTATTATTGTTATGGTCATTATTATCATCATCATCATTATTATTATTATTATTATTATTATCATTATTATTATTATTATTATAAGTTTGGTAACTATTTGTCTCTCTTTTCGTCTACTGTCCATCTACCTATATAGCCATCATTCTAACTACGTATGTATGTATGTATGTATATCGTTTGTCCATATTATGTCCATCTATTTATGCTTATCTCTCTCTCTCTCTCATACTTACATCTCTCCCACTCTGTCTCCGTCACCCACATCAACGTACCTATAAAGACAAAAAACAAATTATTGTTAGTATCTACAACAAACAAGAAATGCAATCATAATAATAAATCCAGCCAATGAAAATCGTGTATCTTCCACCAGGTGTGTTCTCATTGGTCAAGATGTGGTGTTTATGTTTAATGTGCTTCAAAATAAAATGAATAATAGAGTTATGTGAACAGGGAAAAAATATTAGTATTTAATATAAAATAATAATAATATAGAATAACATAATAAAAATGATGATAATAATAATAATAATAACAATAATAATGGTAGTATTAGTAACAATAGTAATATACCTACTACTACTAATATGCCTACTACTACTATTACAACTACAACTATTACTACCACAACTAGTAACAAACATCATCAAGATCTACCTGCACATGTCCACTAATGATATACACCTGTCTCAAGGCCACAAGGTTACGACTCCACATAAACTCAGAGACAGGGGCATGATGGGGAGGGGCGTGGGCGTGATGGGGAGGGGCGTGGGCATGATGGGGAGGGGCGTGGGCATGATGGGGAGGGGCGTGGGCGTGATGGGGAGGGGCGTGGGCATGATGGGGAGGGGCGTGGGAATGATGGGGAGGGGCGTGGGCATGATGGGGAGGGGCGTGGGCGTGATGGGGAGGGGCGTGGGCATGATGGGGAGGGGCGTGGGCATGATGGGGAGGGGCGTGGGCGTGATGGGGAGGGGCGTGGGCATGATGGGGAGGGGCGTGGGCGTGATGGGGAGGGGCGTGGGCGTGATGGGGAGGGGCATGGGCGTGATGGGGAGGGGCATGGGCGTGATGGGGAGGGGCGTGGGCGTGATGGGGAGGGGCGTGGGCATGATGGGGAGGGGCGTGGGCGTGATGGGGAGGGGCGTGGGCATGATGGGGAGGGGCGTGAGTTAGGGGTTCACTAGTTACAAAGGTGAATATTCCATCACCTGCATCAATTAGGAAGTTGTAAAGCTTAGTGGCGGCCTCCCAGGTGTGTGTGTGTGGTGAGGAGTTACGAGACCCAGGTGTGGTGTGACGCAAATTAACAACGTAACATATATACTTGTTCTAACGACAGGTGTGACGCAGGTAACACAAAAACGTACCACTGAACAAGGCAGGTAACACAACAAAAGCATTATACACCTTTGTTCCTCTATAACTAATTAATTACACCGTGACAAACCATTTCATCAACAATAAAAAATTTTCTTTCATGGTACACAAATATATTTTTTTCCGGTATTTTATTGTGTAATCTTTTGTGTTGTTCATTGTCCGCCTAAATAGTGATGTGTGAGTTTTGTTGTTGTTGTTGTTGTTGTTGTTGTTAGAGGCAATAAGACTTCCTGTGTCAATGTTGGTTTTTTTCTCCCCTCATTGGACTGACTTGTCAACAGGGAGACTGACTGACTATGTCTTGTATACTGTGCTGGTGTTTATGTATACTGTATTAATATTTATGTATATTGTGTTATGTATACTGACTTTACGTGTACTATACTGGTATTATGTATATACTGTACTGGTAGTTAGGTATCTTAATATTCATATACATTACTATCTATGTATACATAATTTTTTGTACGCTCGTATACGTGAATACTGGCATATACTTTGCATATATTAACTGATACTAACACACACACACACACACGTTACACTGGCGCCTCACAAGACAAGTTCAAACAACATCAGTGATTCAGTGGAGCCAGCAGCCATGCTCCCGTACAGCAAGACAACGAGTCACTGGCTTATCTCATCAGCCTTGGGTCCAGTTATACTCCAGTTTTATCCCGCCGGAGTGTGTGTGGTGACGACCCAACAAGCGAGGGACCCGGCTTGGTTAAACGTCTCTCTCTATAATCCAAGGGCTCCTTTATCTGTTGCTGTCCTTGAATGTTAACTAAGAGCGTCTGGCAGCGGCGTCATCTAGCTCCATGAGAAATCTTACCAAATACTTTCCCTCTCCGTTTTGACCTTAATATTTATCCTATTAGGTCTTAAAAGTGGGATAAATATTCAACAATTATCTCTACAAACATATTTATTTATCCTTCATATATAAAAAATCCCGTTAAAGCCCGCCAAAATATCCCGTTAAAGCCCGCCAAAACTTCGCATTAAAGCCCGCCAATATCCCCCGCCCCTCCCCCCAAGGTTAAGTTATAAGGCAAAACAGATTCAGAAGGAAGATAAAGAGACTCAGCTAGTGGCGTCGGGAAGTTACATGACCAAGGCGCCATAACCTCCTTTAACCCCCCACCACAACCTCTGCACATTAAAAACTCCAACTTGGGGCCTAACTTCCCCCTCAATAAAAAAAATAAATAAATAAATAAATAAAAAAAATAATACCTGTCATCTGTAAATATACTTAAGATTATATAAAAATAAATGAAATAGATTACAAGGAGGGAGAGCGTGTTGATGACGTCAGCTGTTTGGTACTGGAAGAAATATACTTAATATAAACATTAGTCTTCAGTCTTTTGTCTTAAATATTCTGTAATGTTGTTAAATATTATGTGGCTGTTTTCTCGGGGGTGGAAGGGGAGGTGAGGGTGGAAAAGGGGGGGAGGGAGGAGGGAGAGAGTGGGGGGGGAGGGGGAAGAGAAGAGGGAGAGAGGAGGAAGATTTGGGAGGAAGGAGAATAGGGGAAAGGATGTAGGAGAGGGAGTAGGGAGGAGTAGAGTTTTATACATGTTACGTATATAACACAAAGCTGGTTTATCATTATAAGATTAAATTGAATTAAAAAAAAAATTATGCATGGAAATAACGTTACCAGAGATAATTATATTTTCAAAACATTATTCTATCTCAATTATTTGTTTAATCTTCGTTCACATGTACCACAAGAGAGAGAGAGAGAGAGAGAGAGAGAGAGAGAGAGAGAGAGAGTTCAAACTTCCAAGAGTAACGTTTCATTCCGCGGGACAACGCCTGGCAGTGGTGTTATCGTGTGTGATGGTTGCCGGACACGCTGCTCACAAGTAGTACTGCACTCATCCTACAGCTTTTGAGATTACGTATACAGCACGCAATTACGTTCAAAACACACGCACACACACACACACACTTGCAAATTTAAACTGGAATACCCAAACAGTGACTGAATCCATGAACATTTGTCGAGAATTGTGATATGCTAACAAGTTACATTACAAATTGAAAATAAACAATGGCTGATTCTATCATACAAACTCTGCAGTACACGACACAAGTTGGATCACCTGAAGATTAACCACCCTGAATTACCTAACGCTAACCTAGCCAAATATAACGTAAAATAACCTAACCTAACGCTATCCTAATCTAACCTAACCTAAACCTAACTTAACGCTAACTTAATATAGTTTAACGTAACCTAATCTCCCCCAGATAGCAATAGTGTCTAATCATCAGGTAAATAAGGTTAGGGTGTCTAATCATCAGGTAAATAAGATAGGGTGTCTAATCTTCAGGTAAATAAGGTAGGGTGTCAAATCATCAGGTAAATAAGGTTAGGGTGTCTAATCATCAGGTAAATAAGGTAGGGTGTCTAATCATCAGGTAAATAAGGTTGGGTGTCTAATCATCAGGTAAATAAGATAGGGTGTCTAATCTTCAGGTAAATAAGGTAGGGTGTCTAATCTTCAGGTAAAGCCACAACTCCAAGACAGACCACACCAGAGGCCGTACCTCGAGAAAGTGAACTACGAGGACTTGTGAATTCTTGACACAAAAAAAAATAAAAATAGGAAAGTGAATTTTTCCGGGGCATTATGTGAGCAAGAATTACAAAAACAATGTTAACTGTTTGAGCTGCGTGAGAGGTGAGGCCTGTATAACTCTGGTACAGCTGTTGTTTATGGTGATGCCTAGAGAGAGGTTAGGGAGGGAGGTAGGAGGAACAGTATCAGCGAGAGAAAAATTAATCTCTTCGCCTGGCGTTGTTGAGAGAGAGAGAGAGAGAGAGAGAGAGAGAGAGAGAGAGAGAGAGAGAGAGAGAGAGAGAGAGAGAGAAATTAATCTCTTCGCCTGGCGTTGTTGAGAGAGAGAGAGAGAGAGAGAGAGAGAGAGAGAGAGAGAGAGAGAAAATGAATCTCTTCGCCAGGCGTTGTTAGACACGCTCCGCCAGGCTCCAGGACCACCAACAGTTTCTTCCTCTCCTCCACAATGACAGACGACCACACACGACCTTCCCTCTTCCTCCTCTCCTCTCTTGACCTTCTTCACCTTTTCCTCTTTCTTTATTCATCTCCTCTTCATCTTTGTCATCTTTTCCTCCTCCTCCTCCCTCCAGTTCTTTTCTTTGATCATCGTTTCCTCTTACTCCTTCCATTCCTCCTCCTCCTCCCTTCCCATTTCTCCTCCCCCATCTTTTTCTTTTCCTTCGGCACAACAGAGAAAGACTCACTAGCTCAGTCTAATGTCTACTTTCCCTCCTCCCCGCTCCACAACCATCCCCCCCCCCTCCCCGCTCCACAACCATCCCCCCCCCTCCCCGCTCCACAACCATCCCCCCCTTCCCTCCCTGCTCCACAACCATCCCCCCCCCCTCCCCGCTCCACAACCATCCCCCCCCTCCCCTCCCTTCCTCAAGTGCTCCCTCCCCCTACCCTTCTACACCCCTTCCAAATTATGCCTGACCCCCCCTCACCTCCCTGCCCACCTGACCCCTCCCCTCCTACTATAGCCTCACCTGCCCCTCTCTACACTCCTACTATTAGCCTCACCGCCCCTCTCACACTCCTACTATTAGCCTCACCTGCCCCCTCTCTACCGCTCCTACTATTAGCCTCACCTGCCCCCCTCTCTCCCACGCTCCTACACCTATTAGCCTCACCTGGCCCCTCTCTACACTCCTACTATTAGCCATCCCCTGGCCCCTCTCTACACTCCTACTATTAGCCTCACCTGCCCCTCTCTACACTCCTACTATTAGCCTCACCTGGCCCCTCTCTACACTCCTTCTATTAGCCTCACCTGCCCCTCTCTACACTCCTACTATTACCTCACCTGCCCCTCTCTACACTCCACTATACCTCACCTGGCCCCTCCTCGCTCCACTATACCTCACCTGCCCCTCTCTCGCTCCTACATTACCTCACCTGGCCCCTCTCTACACTCCTACTATTAGCCTCACCTGGCCCCCTCCTCCGCTCCACAACCATCACCTCCCCTCCCCTCTCCACAACCATCCCCCCCTCTCTACCCTCCACTATAGCCTCCCTGGCCCCTCTCTACACTCCACATTACCTCACCCCCTCCCCGCTCCTACAACCATCCCCCCTCCCCTCTCCACAACCATCCCCCCCTCCCCTCCCTGCTCCACAACCATCCCCCCCCTCCTCCCCGCTCCTACAACCATCCCCCCCTCCCCTCCCTTCCTCAAGTGCTCCCTCCCCTCTACCCTTCTACACCCCTTCCAAATTATGCCTGGCCCCTCTCTACACTCCTACTATTAGCCTCACCTGGCCCCTCTCTACACTCCTACTATTAGCCTCACCTGGCCCCTCTCTACACTCCTTCTATTAGCCTCACCTGGCCCCTCTCTACACTCCTTCTATTAGCCTCACCTGGCCCCTCTCTACACTCCTACTATTAGCCTCACCTGGCCCCTCTCTACACTCCTACTATTAGCCTCACCTGGCCCCTCTCTACACTCCTTCTATTAGCCTCACCTGGCCCCTCTCTACACTCCTACTATTAGCCTCACCTGGCCCCTCTCTACACTCCTACTATTAGCCTCACCTGGCCCCTCTCTACACTCCTACTATTAGCCTCACCTGGCCCCTCTCTACACTCCTTCTATTAGCCTCACCTGGCCCCTCTCTACCCTCCTACTATTAGCCTCACCTGGCCCCTCTCTACACTCCTACTATTAGCCTCACCTGGCCCCTCTCTACACTCCTTCTATTAGCCTCACCTGGCCCCTCTCTACACTCCTACTATTAGCCTCACCTGGCCCCTCTCTACCCTCCTACTATTAGCCTCACCTGGCCCCTCTCTACACTCCTACTATTAGCCTCACCTGGCCCCTCTCTACCCTCCTACTATTAGCCTCACCTGGCCCCTCTCTACACTCCTACTATTAGCCTCACCTGGCCCCTCTCTACACTCCTTCTATTAGCCTCACCTGGCCCCTCTCTACACTCCTTCTATTAGCCTCACCTGGCCCCTCTCTACACTCCTACTATTAGCCTCACCTGGCCCCTCTCTACACTCCTACTATTAGCCTCACCTGGCCCCTCTCTACACTCCTTCTATTAGCCTCACCTGGCCCCTCTCTACACTCCTACTATTAGCCTCACCTGGCCCCTCTCTACACTCTTACTATTAGCCTCACCTGGCCCCTCTCTACACTCCTTCTATTAGCCTCACCTGGCCCCTCTCTACACTCCTACTATTAGCCTCACCTGGCCCCTCTCTACACTCCTTCTATTAGCCTCACCTGGCCCCTCTCTACACTCCTACTATTAGCCTCACCTGGCCCCTCTCTACACTCCTTCTATTAGCCTCACCTGGCCCCTCTCTACACTCCTTCTATTAGCCTCACCTGGCCCCTCTCTACACTCCCACTATTAGCCTCACCTCCCACCACAATCACTCTCTTATAATGCTTAAGCTTCCAGCCTACACATTCCCCTTTCCCATGACCTCTCTCTCTCTCTCTCTCTTTCATCATCATCCCCTCTCTCTCCCATGACCTCTCTCTCTCTCTCTCTCTCTCTCTTTCATCATCATCCCCACTCTCTCCCATGACCTCTCTCTCTCTCTCTCTCTCTTGCATCATCATCCCCACTCTCTCCCATGACCTCTCTCTCTCTCTCTCATCATCATCCCCTCTCTCCCATGACCTCTCTCTCTCTCTCTCTTTCATCATCATCCCCACTCTCTCCCATAACCTCTCTCTCTCTCTCTTTCATCATCCCCACTCTCTCCCATGACCTCTCTCTCTCTCTCTCTCTCTCTTTCATCATCATCCCCACTCTCTCCCATGACCTCTCTCTCTCTCTCTCATCATCATCCCCACTCTCTCCCATGACCTTACTCTCTAATTGTATCTCTTCCTGTAACTATCCCCTCCCTATTCCTTTTCCTTCTCTTCCCTTCCACAGAGTTGAACGACCCTCCCCTCACGACCCTCTTCCCCTACCACGACTCTCCTTCTACTACCCACCTCCCCTCTACGGACTCACCAGCTCCCCCCTCACGACCCTCTTTCCTTTCTACGACCCCACCTCACCCCCCACCCACGACCCACCAGAACGACCTCTCCTCCTCCTCTCGACGACACATACATCACCCAGTTCACCTCATCAACATTATAGATCGATATATATTTTTTTTTTGTGGGTGATCCCTTAAATCTGTCCCACCTGACACACACCTGACAAATTAACACGGGATGAGCCCAAGGTGAAGACGATGACCGACACACCTGACGATGACTTGACAGCTTTCCTTTTTTCTTTCTTTCACTTTCTTTTTTCCTGTAACTTTTTCTTTTTTCTTTAACTTTAATTTTAAACTTTTTTCCCATAAGTTCATTTTTCTTTAACATACGTCCGTGCGTGTCCGCCTGTTCATACAACCATCCGTCCGTGACACCGTCCATACACCCGTCCGTGACACCGTCCATACACCCGTCCGTGACACCGTCCATACACCCGCAAGTGACACCGTCCATAAAAATACTACTTCCTGTTATCTCACAAACTATAAAAAAATACTACTTTCTGGAGCGAGTGTGTACAGCAACTCGGACCCAAACAACAATGTATCCTAACTTATACTCGACGTGGACTGGTTATATCACACCAAGATCTTAAAGGAGTTAGATATTTCTTTTATTTGTCATTATTATACAGAGTTATGGTCCTCTCTGGGCTATTATTGGGGCGCGGTGGAGAACGTCTGATAATACTGATAAAAATAATAAAAATAAAAATAATAAAAATAATAAAAATAAAAATAATAATAATAAAAATAATAATAATAATAATAATAATAATAATAATAATAATAATGACCACCAGAACAGCACACACATAAAAAGACAACTACATACACACATTAACAGTGATAACAGCAACAACACACACACTCATACATACATTAACACCGATAACAGCATCAAGAATAAAAATAGCATTGATAATAAGTGTACACAGATAAACACGCATACACACGCACAAGAATAGCGATAATAACAGCAAAAATAACAATCATAATAATAACAAATAATAATATCGACCAATAAAACTGCACACACACACACACACACACACACACACACACACACCAGAGCCAGCACTTAGCTCCGCGGTCTGAATTTTAACGATTCTTTCAAAACAAGTCGACAATACTTGCCGTAGTTTCCCCTCTCGGAAAAAACAATTCCTAACAAGTGGGTCTAAAAGATGGGTCTGAATCATGGGTCTGAAACGTGGGCCTGAAACGTGGGGTCTACAGTAGAAGATGGGCTTAAAACGTCAGTCTAGTATGTGGTCTAAAACGTGGTCTAAGAGATGGTCTGAAACATGGGTCTGAACGTGGGGTCTACAGTAGAAGATGGTCTACAGTAGAAGATGGGCTTAAAACGTCAGTCTAGTATGTGGGTCTAAAACGTGGGTCTAAGAGATGGGTCTGAAACATGGGTCTGAAACGTGGGGTCTACAGTAGAAGATGGGCTTAAAACGTCAGTCTAGTATGTGGGTCTAAAACGTGGGTCTAAGAGATGGGTCTGAAACGTGGGCCTGAAACGTTGGTCTAAAACGTGGGTCTAAAACTTGGATGCTAAAGAAAACAACAACAATAAACAGGACCTTCACTTAGTCTGACAAATGACAACAAACCAACTACCACTATCATCACCGACCAACCACAACTACCACTATCACCACCAACCAACCACAACTACCACTATCACCACCGACCAACCACAACTACCACTATCATCACCAACCAACCACAACTACCACTATCACCACCAACCAACCACAACTACCACTATCACCAACCAACCACACTACCACTATCCACCACCAACCAACTACCACTTCACCCCACCACCACAACTACCACTATCACCACCAACCAACCACAACTACCACTATCACCACCACCAACCAACTACCACTATCACCACCAACCAACCACAACTACCACTATCACCACCACCACCTACACTATCACCACCAACCACACACTATCACCACCACACCACATCCACCACCACAACTACCACTATCACCACCAACCAACCACAACTACCACTATCACCACCAACCAACCACAACTACCACTATCACCACCAACCAACCACAACTACCACTATCACCACCAACCAACCACAACTACCACTATCACCACCAACCAACCACAACTACCACTATCACCACCAACCAACCACAACTATCACTACCAACCAACACACTACACATCACCAACCAACCACAACTACCACTATCACCACCAACCAACCACAACTACCACTATCACCACCAACCAACCACAACTACCACTATCACCACCAACCAACCACAACTACCACTATCACCACCAACCAACCACAACTACCACCACCAACCAACCACAACTACCACTATCACCACCAACCAACCACAACTACCACTATCACCACCGACCAACCACACCTACCACTATCACCACCAACCAACCACAACTACCACTATCACCACCAACCAACCACAACTACCACCACCAACCAACCACAACTACCACTATCATCACCGACCAACCACAACTACCACTATCACCAGCAACCAACTACAACTATCACCAGCAACCAACCACAACTACCACAAGTAAAAAACATTCACTATATGCTGACAAATGGTGACAAACCAACTAACGCCACCAGCCCCTCCTCCATATCCCAAGGCCAGATGCAATATTGGGTCGTGCTATGAAGGGAAATATTATTTAGGTGGTGGTGGCGTGTGGGACAGACATCCGAATATATGTCTATGTACACAACGGGGTATAAAAAACGTGTATATCTTCACTTAAGCGTCTGTGTGTGTGTTTGTATACGAATGGCCTTTGTATGGATGTACTGTAAGTATGTATGTATGATTTATGTACTAATGTTTTTATGTATGTATGTATGTACGTCCAGGAGTTTCGCCGGAGAGAGACACACAGACAGACACTGGTTGGTGGAGGCAGATCTCGGGTCTATTTATCCTGATGAATGATGCCAATGTCTGCCTCGCTGTCTGTTGGTGCTAATCGTAGTCTGTCTGTTGTCTGTTAAATCGTAGTCTGTCTGCCTCGCTGTCTGTTGGTGTTGATCATATAGTCTGTCTGCTGATCTTCTTGCATTGTCTGTGGGCACAACTGTCTACATGTCTGCCTGCATTACATATTGTCAGCTGGACCAAACATGTGCGCGAGACCCCAAGTGTGCGAGTGTGCTGTTCCCTCTACTGGTATATGTGTGTGCTATATTCACCACTAATAATATACAATTAACGCGAAATATTGCAGCAGATAACACGTAGTTTCTTAATATAACGATAAACAAAATATTTACCCTCCAAAACACTCAGTACTTCAGCGCTCGTATCTACCATTAATATTCTTAAATCTTACATTACTAACTGACGCACTATTAGCCAACTCAGCATTAAACTCCTAAATATTATTTAATATGAAAAAATCGATTGGTTTATGTAATATTAATGGACTACATGTAAAATGCTTCATTCCCGTTAGTGTTGACAAGTTTTAAGAGTTGGACCAGCCAGCGACCACACTCAACTCACCCTATTTGCCTCCTCTAAAGCCTTTCTTGAGATACAATGGATATCTGAAATCCCACAACACTGCTAGTCTCTCACTTTATCAACAAGGTAAGTTTCAAAGACTCTTGTCAAAGTAAATGATGAGGCTTGAGAATCCACGCTGGCCGCGTTCACTAGATGTAAACATGTCAAATGAAATGTTATCTAATTTTCAGTTGTAAAAAAATATGATTATATATTTGCATTAAAAAAAATCCTATTAATTTGTCTTCATAAGGTCAATGCCTTTCAATTATAAATATAATAAAACGTCAATTTGACCTGATTTTCAGCCAAAACTTGCCCGGGAACTGCACTTTCCGTTAGTGTCCGAGACATGCGGAATTGTGTCCAGTGTCATAGGCCCTTTATTACACTCTTACTACTCACCTGATGTATTATAAGTGTACTTCCATAACGGCAGGTTGTTCATGTATCGTCACAGTCACTATAATAACTCGTTTATAACACCAGAGAAACTTAAACTACGAGAGACGCTACCATGACGTTCCCTCTCCCGCCATCACGTTCACGTCAACTGTTGGGTCAAGCCAGAACCTATATTCTAAATTTATCTTATTTAACGTTAAAAATAATAGTACTCGTAAACTTTCCTTAATAATACAAAAATAAGCATAACTTTAATCCCAAATCACTCATGACATTTTTTAGAACTTAATGAATGGTATATTTGAGTACTAACATGTAGGCGCTGTTCCCGCCAAAACTGAACCAAGCGTCAACATGGTACGGTAGCAGACAGGTTAGGAGACAGATAGACAGTGAAAGTGACAGGATACGGTTAGGAGACAGATAGACAGTGAAAGTGACAGGATAGTATTAGTAAACACGAAAAGTAAAGAATGATGACACTGAGACAAGGTATATAAGGCACACGTCACACCTACAGGGTTTGTACGTTATGGCGCGTCTATTAACCACTCGAAAAACACAATTAATGATAATAAAGTATAATGTAATTTATTAATATCACGAGAAAGAAAACATCACTGGAAACATTCGGTACTTCAGCGTTCATAACTACCATTAACATCTAATATTCTTAAGTCTTAAACTATTGACTCACTATTAAGGATTCGTTAATAAATTCTAAAGTATATATGGAGTATTTTAATCATAATATTCCTTTATTTTAGGTTATATTAATGAAATACATATTTATTCTATCTCCGTTAATTTTAGTGTTAATCTAGTGGCTACATTCCTCACCCTATTTACCTCCGGTTATTTCATTTTATTATACTCTCATTACTTACCTGATGTGTCGTAAGTGGAGTACTATAACGGCAGGTTGTTGATGTATTGTCACAGTCATTATAATAACTCGTTTATAACACCAGAGAAACTTAAACTGAGAGAGACGCTACCGTGACGTTCCCTCTCCCGCCATCGTGTAAGCTGTTGGGTCACGCCAGAACCTATATTATTAATTTATCTTATTTAACACAAAAAGAAACTATCAATTAAATATGAATCTTAAATAATATATAAACAAACGCAATTTATTCCAAGAGGATGTATATTGTATTTATGTAAATTAATAGACTAATTTGATTATTAATATTCAATGGCTGTTCCCGCCAATTTTCAAGCGAGCGTCAACCAATTAAGACTATATTAATATAATCTAAACGTAATAAATATTTAAACATTCCTAATTTAAACAATAATAATAATAATAAATATAATCTAAAATAATATGTAAAAGATTTAATATCATGTTTAAAATAGCGTAAATAAATTAACAAACATTTCCCACCAATATTAAAACAAGCGTCAGCCACCACCACTACCAACACTACAACCACAACCACCATCATCACCATCACCACCACCATAAATATTAACCACACAAGGTTAGTGACCATTTATTATCCACTTATCTAACAAGGAGTAGAGGCAGGAGTAGAGACAGGTAAACAGGTAGGAAAGAAGATACGGTTAGAGAGTTACACCAACGCCTGTCTACTGAGTTAAGATGCAACAGACTGGGTGTGGGACGCCTCTCGTATCTCACACACCTGGCACAACAAACATACCTGAGTGCCACACCTGCTGAGGTTATGATGTGTGAGAGGGAAAATGGAAGAGAGTGAGAGGGAAAAGAGAAAGAAAGAGTGAGAACAAAGTAAACGCCGCCCTCTCACTGTCTTTACAAGTACCTCCCAGCTTCTTGTGTGGGCCGGGCTGGACCTCCCGCCTGCGCCTCATTCTAAGGTTTAATAGCCAATAAAAATGACGGAAGTTTTCATTTCAGACTTGTGATTGGTCGAAACTATAACTTCCATTTTTTTTTGTGAGTAGCGTTTGTGTGGCCGTTTTTTGTGTGTGAATTGACTGTTATTATTATTATTATAAACATTACGTGTACACTAATATATTACTAGCAGTCATGTATAAAAATGTAAATAAATAAATAACACATATAACAGCTTAAGATATAATGACAGACCAACACTTATACAATAGATTACAATATACCCCCAGTGAGTGAGGTAGGAGAGGGATAAATGTACTAATATATTACTGTAGTAACGTAGCATATTGTGTGGCGGCCATGTTTAAAGGGACACACACAACACACATACAACACACACACACACACATGCAGAAGACAAACACACAGCCATAAACTCAGATACACATGCAGACACAGACAGACAAACAGAGGCTGAGTTGACCACAATGTTGTTCTCGTTAGGTAAAAATAAATGGTCACTAACCTTGTGTGGTTAATATTTATAATGGTGGTGGTGGTGATGGTGGTGGTGGTGATGGTGGTGGTGGTGATGATGGTGGTGGTGGTGGTGATGGTGGTGGTGGTGATGGTGGTGGTGGTTGTGGTTGTGG
>CAUDMG010000854.1:5397500-5400000 GCA_958450375.1 Homarus gammarus
TCCAGCTGACTGTGTATAGTGACTGGGAGACTCCAGCTCACTGTGTATAGTGACTAGGAGACTCCAGCTGACTGTGTATAGTGACTAGGAGACTCCAGCTGTCTGTGTATAGTGACTAGGAGACTCCAGCTGTCTGTGTATAGTGACTAGGAGACTCCAGCTGTCTGTGTATAGTGACTAGGAGACTCCAGCTGTCTGTGTATAGTGACTAGGAGACTCCAGCTGTCTGTGTATAGTGACTAGGAGACTCCAGCTGTCTGTGTATAGTGACTAGGAGACTCCAGCTGTCTGTGTATAGTGACTAGGAGACTCCAGCTGTCTGTGTATAGTGAGGATTATAATATAAAACTCATATAAGATAAATGCGTCAAAAGGGAATTTCCCCAATACAATATTTTTATTCTAGGAAAGTCAGTAACAGGATGAACGCCGACACATTTTGGAGACTACTTATACGGTCTTCCAACACTCACATTTGCACACACACACACACATGTACACACAAATAAGCACATACGTATACACAGTTAGACACATGTACACACAAATAAGCACACACGTATACACAGTTAGACACATGTACACACAAATAAGCACACACGTATACACAGTTAGACACATGTACATAGATATCACACACACACACAGTACTTGACCTTCCCTCCTTAAAGATGAAATGAGAACGAGAAAAGAAAAATGTTTACCTCTTCGTCTAGTTGGCAACACTGACTTAATTCTACGGATCTCACACGCCAGATTTCAGTAACTCTCTCTCTCTCTCTCTCTCTCTCTCTCTCTGTCCTTATGGGCCGTTGTCCCCATAAAAACAGGAAGCCATAAGGAAAGGAGCCTATTAGAACTGAAGCCTATTAGAACCGGGGCTTATTAGAACTGGGGCCTGTTAGAACTGGGCCTATTAGAACTGGGACCTATTATAACCGGGGCCTATTAGAACCGGGGCCTATTAGAACTGGGGCCTATTAGAACTGGGGCCTACTAGAACTGGGGCCTACTAGAACTGGGGCCTATTAGAACTGAAACCTATTTGAACCGAGGCTTATTAGAACTGGGCCTATTAGAACTGGGGCCTATTAGAACTGGGGCCTACTAGAACTGGGGCCTACTAGAACTGGGGCCTATTAGAACTGAAACCTATTTGAACCGAGGCTTATTAGAACTGGGCCTATTAGAACTGGGGCCTATTAGAACTGGGGCCTATTAGAACTGGGCCTATTAGAACTGGGGCCTATTAGAACTGGGGCCTATTAGAACTAGGGCCTATTAGAACTGGGGCCTATTAGAACTGGAGCCTATTAGAACTGGGGCCTATTAGAACTAGGGCCTATTAGAACTGGGGCCTATTAGAACTGGGCCTATTAGAACTGGGGCCTATTAGAACTGGGGCCTATTAGAACTAGGGCCTATTAGAACTGGGGCCTATTAGAACTGGAGCCTATTAGAACTGGGGCCTATTAGAACTAGGGCCTATTAGAACTGGGGCCTATTAGAACTGGGCCTATTAGAACTGGGGCCTATTAGAACTGGGCCTATTAGAACTAGGGCCTATTAGAACTGGGGCCGATTAGAACTGGAGCCTATTAGAACTGGGGCCTATTAGAACTAGGGCCTATTAGAACTGGGGCATATTAGAACTGGGGCCTATTAGAACTGGGCCTATTAGAACTGGGCCTATTAGAACTGGGGCCTATTAGAACTAGGGCCTATTAGAACTGGGGCCTATTAGAACTAGGGCCTATTAGAACTGGGCCTATTAGAACTGGGGCCTATTAGAACTGGGCCTATTAGAACTAGGGCCTATTAGAACTGGGGCCTATTAGAACTGGGGCATATTAGAACTGGGGTCTATTAGAACTGGGGCCTATTAGAACTAGGGCCTATTAGAACTGGGGCCTATTAGAACTGGGGCATATTAGAACTGGGGCCTATTAGAACTGGGGCCTATTAGAACTGGGGCCTATTATAAAAAGAGATAGAGATATTACGTGGAAGAGAGAGAGAGGGAGAGAGAGAGAGAGAGAGAGAGAGAGAGAGAGACGCTTGTAAGAAAGACTCAACACCACCCACCACCAACCCAACCCGGAAGCTGGAACTCGGCCACTCTCTCTCTCTCTCTCTCTCTCTCTCTCTCCCTCTCTCTCTCTTTCTTTCCCCTCTTCTTCCCCTCCTGTTAGAACCCACCTCCTTTCTCCCCTCCTCTCTCTCCCCTCCCTCCCCACTCGTCTCTGGGGAGTATTCAGGGGCCACCACAACCTTTAACTGCATCTACTTTATCTCCCCTCGGGTTAACCTCCCATCCCCTCTCCCCTCTCCTCTCCTCCAGGTTAAACTCCCCAATTGTTGTATCTATCCTTCCTTCTCCATTCCTCCCTACGTCCCTTCCTTCCCCCATTCTTCGTCTACCTAACCTTCCCTCTCCCTCCTATTCATCTCCTTCCTTCACTCATTTAACCTCTCCCCTCTCCTTCCCTCTCCTCTCTTC
>CAUDMG010000854.1:5402500-5526642 GCA_958450375.1 Homarus gammarus
CTAGCTGCCCACCACTACACTGCCACTTAATGCTGCCCACCACTACCACCTTGCCACTTAATGCTGCCCACCACTACCACCTGCCACTTAATGCTGCCCACCACTACCACCTGCCACTTAATGCTGCCCACCACTACCACCTGCCACTTAATGCTGCCCCCACTACCACCACTACCACCTGCCACTTAATGCTGCCCACCACTACCACCACTACCACCTGCCAGTTAATGCTGCCCACCACTACCACCACTAACCACCTGCCACTTAATGCTGCCCACCACTACCACCTGCCACTACCACCTGCCAGTTAATGCTGCCCACCACTACCACCACTAACCACCTGCCACTTAATGCTGCCCACCACTACCACCTGCCACTTAATGCTGCCCACCACTACCACCTGCCACTTAATGCTGCCCGCCACTACCACCTGCCACTTAATGCTGCCCACAACCACATCCCACAGACCAACAGACAGACAGACGGTAAGGATTATAACTTGTGGCAAATTTTCCATAACAAAATATATTTATATCGGCTTAAAACATGAATGAAACCTGACGTGTGTATGTGTGTGTGTGTGGGTGTTAGAGGTCACACACACACACACACACACACACACACACACACACACACACACACACACACACACATTACAGGCTCCTAGATCAATAATACAGAGTCCTGCTTCCTTCACTCCTTCCCTCCCTGCTTCCTTCACTCTTCCCTCCCTGCTTCCTTCACTCCTTCCCTCCCTGCTTCCTTCACTCTTCCCTCCCTGCTTCCTTCACTCCTTCCCTCCCTGCTTCCTTCACTCCTTCCCTCCCTGCTTCCTTCACTCCTCCCTTCCTTCTTCCCTCACCCTCCCCTACCCTTTTCCTTCCCCTCCCATCCCCCCTCCCCCCTCTGCACTTATAGAGGAGAGGTGAGGAAGTGAGGGGAAAAGGTCAAAGTTCCTCTCTCCATGACCTTGCTTTACACCCTCGAAACGTGTTTAGGACGTGGTCGAGAGCCAGATACGTAATTGACGTGTTCCAGGCTTGATTACGTATAATACACGACTTTTATTGGCATACTTTATTCTGATTGGTGGTGGTGGTAGAAGTAGAAGTAATGGTGGTAGTGGTAATAGTAGTAGTGGTGTTAGTAGTAGTAGTAGTAGCAGTAGTAGTAGTAGTAGTAGTAGTAGTAGTAGTAGTAGTACCTTCATTCATACTGGCACTGGTGTCAGAGAGGGTTGGCACTGTGCCATCAGGTTCTCTCTAAGAAACACACACATGACCTACTCTCTCGGGGTCAATAACGTATGACCCGACAAGACCTGTTAGACGGCACAAATGCAAAAGAAATTTACCTTTTCATCCGTTCGAGGCCATTAAGGGTACGAGTATGACCTTGTCTGTTCGTTTAAGGTCACGAAGGGCAGGGAAATGACCTCGGCTGTTTGTTCGGGGTCAACTGAGATAGGAAACTGATCTTGCCTCTTCAAATTCGGTCACCAAATCACATCACTGTATTGCGCCTTTCGAAATACTCCTCGTGATATATTGTTGACAGGGCCTTCAACCAATCACA
The DNA here is from genome assembly GCA_958450375.1 of Homarus gammarus. Classification (NCBI taxonomy): domain Eukaryota; kingdom Metazoa; phylum Arthropoda; class Malacostraca; order Decapoda; family Nephropidae; genus Homarus; species Homarus gammarus. The sequence continues at coordinate 5,404,076 of CAUDMG010000854.1, forward strand.
CTGCCGCAAATAAAATTCCCATTATTTGATTGGTTCTCTGTTTCACTCTGATTGTTGAAAAAGAGTGTTGGAAAGGCTTCACTCTCTGCCGACTCCCGTCACACTGTACAAGCATACGAGGTAAATAACAATGAATATTTATGTATACTGGACACAGAGGTGATGTATATTGTAGAAAAAGATGCAAAATGTATAAATTCCTTGATTTGCATACAGTAAAACCTCCCTATAACGGATTAACCTCTTACATATAGTCCATTAAAAGGAAGTTTCATATATAACGGACTTCGATATAACGGACTAACCTCTCACTTACAGTCCGTTAAATAGAGGTTTCACTTTATTTACGTCCGTATAGTGACAGTGTTGCCAGTATCAGGTGAAGGCAGGAGGCTCCCGGTGATACATTATGTGTATAGGTTGTTTATTTTCCACGTCTGGTAACACTGATAGTAGGAAACCACGTGTTGACACTGTCCTCGGGGTCTGTGTAGGAGCCCTGGGTCTGTGTCTGTCTGTGTAGGAGCCCTGGGTCTGTGTCTGTCTGTGTACTGTGTAGGAGCCCTGGGTCTGTGTCTGTCTGTGTACTGTGTAGGAGCCCTGGGTCTGTGTCTGTCTGTGCAGGAGCCCTGGGTCTGTGTCTGTCTGTGCAGGAGCCCTGGGTCTGTGTCTGTCTGTGTACTGTGCAGGAGCCCTGGGTCTGTGTCTGTCTGTGTACTGTGTAGGAGCCCTGGGTCTGTGTCTGTCTGTGCAGGAGCCCTGGGTCTGTGTCTGTCTGTGTACTGTGTAGGAGCCCTGGGTCTGTGTCTGTCTGTGTACTGTGTAGGAGCCCTGGGTCTGTGTCTGTCTGTGTACTGTGCAGGAGCCCTGGGTCTGTGTCTGTCTGTGTACTGTGTAGGAGCCCTGGGTCTGTGTCTGTCTGTGTAGGAGCCCTGGGTCTGTGTCTGTCTGTGTAGGAGCCCTGGGTCTGTGTCTGTCTGTGTAGGAGCCCTGGGTCTGTGTCTGTCTGTGTACTGTGTGGAGCCCGGGTCTGTGTCGTCTGTGCAGGAGCCCTGGGTCTGTGTCTGTCTGTGTATGGAGCCCTGGGTCTGTGTCTGTCTGTGCACTGTGTAGGAGCCCTGGGTCTGTGTCTGTCTGTGTAGGAGCCCTGGGTCTGTGTCTGTCTGTGTAGGAGCCCTGGGTCTGTGTCTGTCTGTGTACTGTGTAGGAGCCCTGGGTCTGTGTCTGTCTGTCTGTGCAGGAGCCCTGGGTCTGTGTCTGTCTGTGTACTGTGCAGGAGCCCTGGGTCTGTGTCTGTCTGTGTACTGTGTAGGAGCCCTGGGTCTGTTGTCTGTGCCTGTCTGGTGCGACGGTAGACCTGGGTCTGTGTCTGTCTGTGTACTGTGTAGGAGCCCTGGGTCTGTGTCTGTCTGTGTACTGTGTAGGAGCCCTGGGTCTGTGTCTGTCTGTGTACTGTGCAGGAGCCCTGGGTCTGTGTCTGTCTGTGTACTGTGTAGGAGCCCTGGGTCTGTGTCTGTCTGTCTCTTTATTTTTGACTGTATTTTTAACTGTCTACACACACACACACACACACACACACACACACACACACACACACACACACACACACACCTATAGCGTATATAATAATAATAAATAAACAGTAAATTATAAAGTCACTTCCTCCATTCCTTCCTCCCTCCCTCCCTCCCTCCCTCTCTTCCACCTCTCCCTCCATCCCTCCCTCCCTCCCTCCCTCTCTTCCACCTCTCCCTCTCTCCCTCCCTCCCTCCTTCCTCTACCCAAACAGTACATCCCCTTTAGAACGTTTCCTGGTAGAAGGGAAACAGGATGGAGGGAGGGAGGGAGAAAGGGAGAGAAGGAAAGGGAGAGAGCGAAGAAGGTAGAGGGAAAAGAAGGGATGGAAGGAGGGAATTTTTAATAATGTTTACATAATAAGGTATCTAGGAGAGAACGCGCCCACACACACACACACACACACACACACACACACACGCACACTATCATGTCTGTGCTACTACCCCTCCCCACCACCACTACCCCTCCCCACCACCACTACCCCTGCCCACCACCACAACCCCTCTCCACCACCACTACCTTTCCCTACAAAACTACCCCTCTCCACCACCACTACCCCTCCCCACCACCAATACCCCTCCCCACCACCAATACCCCTCCCCACCACCACTACCCCTCCCCACCACCACTACCCCTCCCCACCACCAATACCCCTCTCCACCACCACTACCCCTCTCCACCACCACTACCCCTCTCCACCACCACTACCCCTCTCCACCACCACTACCCCTCCCCACCACCACTACCCCTCTCCACCACCACTACCCCTCCCCACCACCACTACCCCTCCCCACCACCACTACCCCTCTCCACCACCACTACCCCCTCCCCACCACCACTACCCCTCTCCACCACCACTACCCCTGCCCACCACCAATACCCCTCTCCACCACCACTACTCCTCCCCACCACCACTACCCCTCCCCACCACCAATACCCCTCCCCACCACCACTACCCCTCCCCACCACCACTACCCCTCTCCACCACCACTACCCCTCCCCACCACCACTACCCCTCTCCACCACCACTACCCCTCTCCACCACCACTACCCCTCTCCACCACCACTACCCCTCCCCACCACCACTACCCCTCTCCACCACCACTACCCCTCTCCACCACCACTACCCCTCCCACCACCACTACCCCTCCCCACCACCACTACCCCTCCCCACCACCACTACCCCTCTCCACCACCACTACCCTCCCCACCACCACTACCCTCTCCACCACCACTACCCTCCCCACCACCACTACCCCTCTCCACCACCACTACCCCTCTCCACCACCACTACCCCTCTCCACCACCACTACCCCTCCCACCACCACTACCCCTCCCCACCACCACTACCCCTCCCCACCACCACTACCCCTCTCCACCACCACTACCCCTCTCCACCACCACTACCCCTCCCCACCACCACTACCCCTCTCCACCACCACTACCCCTCCCCACAACCACTATCCCTCTCCACCACCACTACCCCTCTCCACCACCACTACCCCTCTCCACCACCACTATCTCTCCCCACCACCACTACCCCTCTCCACCACCACTACCCCTCTCCACCACCACTACCCCTCCCCACCACCACTACCCCTCTCCGTCACCATTACCCCTCCTCACCACCACTACCCCTCTCCACCACCACTACCCCTCTCCACCAACACTACCCCTCTCCACCACCACTATCTCTCCCCACCACCACTACCCCTCTCCACCACCACTACCCCTCTCCACCACCACTACCCCTCCCCACCACCACTACCCCTCTCCGTCACCATTACCCCTCTCCACCACCACTACCCCTCCCCACCACCACTACCCCTCTCCGTCACCATTACCCCTCCTCACCACCACTACCCCTCTCCACCACCACTACCCCTCTCCACCACCACTACCCCTCTCAACCACCACTACCCCTCTCCGTCACCACTACCCCTCCCCACCACCACTACCCCTCCCCACCACCACTACCCCTCCCCACCCCTCCCCACCACCACTACCCCTCTCCGTCACCACTACCCCCATAATCATGCCACTTACCAGCCACTCCCCCCAGAGGTAATTGGCCTATTACCTCTCAAAATAACCTCAACGGTCGACACCATTCATTAGCTCCGACCCCCTTTAATAGTAGTTGACCTCTAATTCCTGAGGGGTAATAATTGTGGTAGGTGGTAGTGGTAGATGGTGGTGGTGATGGGGAGTGGTAGTGGTTGGTGGTGGTGGTGGGGGTGGTTGTTGTAGTGGTGGTGGTGAGTAGCAGTAGGTGGGTGTGATGGGGACGAAGAAGGGGCGTGATGGGGAGGGGCGTGGGCGTATATGGGTAAGGGCGTGGGTGTGATGTGAAGGGGCGTGGGCGTAATGAGTAGGGGCGTGGGTGTGATGTGAAGGGGCGTGAGTTAGGGGTTCACTAGTTACAAAGGTGAATATTCCATCACCTGCATTAATTAGGAAGTTGTAAAGCTAAGTGGCGGCCTCCCAGGTGTGTGTGTGAAGCTTCCATCTCCTCTGTTATATCTATACACCCACTGTCAAATTTCTACCTCCCTACTCTCCTCCATTACATTTTTATCCCCCTGTTGGTTCATTTTCACCCGTGTGTCAAATTACTACCTCCTCTGTATCCAGTATCAGAAGACACAACAAGAAACTGGTGTTTTTTCCTGAATTTCCTTGTTGTCGCATATTAGTGACGGGGGCACACCACCCTCCTTCCCTCCCTCTACCTGGCCCTCCCTCTACCAGGCCCTCCCTCTACCAGGCCCTCCCTCTACCAGGCCTTCCCTCTACCTAGCCCTCCCTCTACCAGGCCCTCCCTCTACCAGGCCCTCCCTCTACCAGGCCCTCCCTCTACCTGGCCTTCCCTCTACCAGGCCCTCCCTCTACCTGGCCCTCCCTCTACCTGGCCCTCCCTCTACCAGACCCTTCCTCTACCAGGCCCTCCCTCTACCAGGCCCTCCCTCTACCAGGCCCTCCCTCTACCAGGCCCTCCCTCTACCAGCCCCTCTCTCTACCTGGCCCTCCCTCTACCTGGCCCTCCCTCTACCTGGCCCTCCCTCTACCAGGCTCTCCCTCTACCAGGCCCTCCCTCTACCTGGCCCTCCCTCTACCAGCCCCTCTCTCTACCTGGCCCTCCCTCTACCTGGCCCTCCCTCTACCTGGCCCTCCCTCTACCAGCCCCTCTCTACCTGGCCCTCCCTCTACCTGGCCCTCCCTCTACCTGGCCCTCCCTCTACCAGGCCCTCCCTCTACCAGGCCCTCCCTCTACCAGGCCCTCCCTCTACCAGGCCCTCCCTCTACCTGGCCCTCCCTCTACCAGCCCCGCTCTCTACCTGGCCCTCCCTCCACCTGGCCTCCTCTACCTGGCCCTCCCTCTACCAGGCCCTCTCTCTACCTGGCCCTCCCTCTACCTGGCCCTCCCTCTACCTGGCCCTCCCTCTACCAGGCTCTCCCTCTACCAGGCCCTCCCTCTACCTGGCCCTCCCTCTACCAGCCCCTCTCTCTACCTGGCCCTCCCTCTACCTGGCCCTCCCTCTACCTGGCCCTCCCTCTACCAGCCCCTCTCTCTACCTGGCCCTCCCTCTACCTGGCCCTCCCTCTACCTGGCCCTCCCTCTACCAGGCCTCCCTCTACTGGCCCTCCCTCTACCAGGCCTCCCTCTACCTGGCCCTCCCTCTACCCCCCTCTCTCTACCTGGCCCTCCCTCTACCTGGCCCTCCCTCTACCTGGCCCTCCCTCTACCAGCCCCTCTCTCTACCTGGCCCTCCCTCTACCTGGCCCTCCCTCTACCTGGCCCTCCCTCTACCAGGCCCTCCCGCTACCAGGCCCTCCCTCTACCAGGCCCTCCCTCTACCAGGCCTTCCCTCTACCTAGCCCTCCCTCTACCAGGCCCTCCCTCTACCAGGCCCTCCCTCTACCAGGCCCTCCCTCTACCTGGCCTTCCCTCTACCAGGCCCTCCCTCTACCTGGCCCTCCCTCTACCTGGCCCTCCCTCTACCAGACCCTTCCTCTACCAGGCCCTCCCTCTACCTGGCCCTCCCTCTACCTGGCCCTCCCTCTACCAGCCCCTCTCTCTACCTGGCCCTCCCTCTACCTGGCCCTCCCTCTACCTGGCCCTCCCTCTACCAGCCCCTCTCTCTACCTGGCCCTCCCTCTACCTGGCCCTCCCTCTACCTGGCCCTCCCTCTACCAGCCCCTCTCTACCGGCCCTCCCTCTACCTGGCCCTCCCTCTACCACCCTCCTCTACCAGCCCTCCCTCTACCAGGCCCTCCCTCTACCTGGCCCTCCCTCTACCAGCCCTCCTCTACCTGGCCCTCCCTCTACCAGGCCTCCCTCTACCTGGCCCTCCCTCTACCAGGCCCTCCCTCTACCTGGCCCTCCCTCTACCAGGCCCTCCCTCTACCTGGCCCTCCCTCTGCCCTCCCTCTACCAGGCCCTCCCTCTACCTGGCCCTCCCTCTACCAGGCCCTCCCTCTACCTGGCCCTCCCTCTACCAGGCCCTCCCTCTACCTAGCCCTCCCTCTACCAGGCCCTCCCTCTACCAGGCCCTCCCTCTACCTGGCCCTCCCTCTACCAGGCCCTCCCTCTACCAGGCCCTCCCTCTACCAGCCCCTCTCTCTACCTAGCCCTCCCTCTACCAGGCCCTCCCTCTACCAGGCCCTCCCTCTACCAGGCCCTCCCTCTACCTGGCCTTCCCTCTACCAGGCCCTCCCTCTACCTGGCCCTCCCTCTACCTGGCCCTCCCTCTACCAGACCCTTCCTCTACCAGGCCCTCCCTCTACCTGGCCCTCCCTCTACCAGGCCCTCCCTCTACCAGGCCCTCCCTCTACCAGGCCCTCCCTCTACCAGGCCCTCCCTCTACCTGGCCCTCCCTCTACCAGGCCCTCCCTCTACCTAGCCCTCCCTCTACCAGGCCCTCCCTCTACCAGGCCCTCCCTCTACCTGGCCCTCCCTCTACCAGGCCCTCCCTCTACCTAGCCCTCCCTCTACCAGGCCCTCCCTCTACCAGGCCCTCCCTCTACCAGGCCCTCCCTCTACCAGGCCCTCCCTCTACCAGCCCCTCTCTCTACCTGGCCCTCCCTCTACCTGGCCCTCCCTCTACCTGGCCCTCCCTCTACCAGGCTCTCCCTCTACCAGGCCCTCCCTCTACCTGGCCCTCCCTCTACCAGCCCCTCTCTCTACCTGGCCCTCCCTCTACCTGGCCCTCCCTCTACCTGGCCCTCCCTCTACCAGCCCCTCTCTCTACCTGGCCCTCCCTCTACCTGGCCCTCCCTCTACCTGGCCCTCCCTCTACCAGGCCCTCCCTCTACCAGGCCCTCCCTCTACCTGGCCCTCCCTCTACCAGCCCCTCTCTCTACCTGGCCCTCCCTCTACCTGGCCCTCCCTCTACCAGGCCCTCCCTCTACCTGGCCCTCCCTTCCTTCAATCTGCTACTGTCCGGGTCTCCCTCCCTCCCTCCCTTCTTCCACTTGGCCTTCCACTCCCCTCTGTCCTTCCATCCTTCCTAAGCTAAACCCTCACTCCCTCCACCCTTCTAGCCTACCAGCCTCCCTCAACTGCCTAAACCTCATTCCCTCCACCCCTCCACCATCCCTCCCTCCACCCCTCCTCCATCCCTCCCTCCACCCCTTCATCCCTCCCTCCACCACCTGCCTAACACCCTGGGGACAACAACAGCTGTTAGGGGAGTGAAGCCGTCATCCACCTTACTGCTTTATATATATACCTGTGCGTGTGTGTTTCTCCATGTCTCTTCCCCTCTCTCTCTATCTCCATCTGTCTCTGTTTTTCCCTCTCTCTCTGTCTCTGTCTCAATCTCTATGCCTCGCCCTCTCTCTAACTATGTCTGTATGTATGTATGTATGTATGTATGCATGTATGTATGTATGCATGTATTTATGTATGTATGTATGTATGTATGTATGTATGTATCACTCTCTCTCTCTCCCCATCAACATTCCCTTCCCCCTTTCCATTAGCCATTCTTCTTTTTTTCTTAACCTACATCAGCTCTTCCCCCTCTTTACTCCCTCTCTTTCACTTCCAGTCTTCTCTCTCTTTCTCTTCTCATCTTGTCCCTTTCCTCCACACCCCCTCTCACCTTCCCTTCCCTTTTGTGGCCCTTTCATTCCCGTCCCACCTTTCACTGGGTAATCTCTGATCACTCTTTAACATATTATTTTCATTTTCTTCACCTTTCTCTCCTTTCCTTTCTTCCTTTTCCATCCTTCTTTTCCCCATCCTTCTTTTCCCCATCCTTCTCTCCCCTTCGTTTTTTCTCTCCGCTCCCTCCCTCCCTCCCTTCCTTCTTTTTCTCGCCTCCCTCTTTCCCTTTCCTTTTATCCCACCGTCTTTTCCTTTTCTTCCTCTCTTCCCTTCCTCCCTCCTGCATTCCCTCTGCTTTTCCGCCCCTTCCTTTCCTCACCCTTCTCATCCCCCTTCCTTCTCTCCTTCCCGACCCAACCTCATCCACCTTCACCTCGTCTCCCCCTCCTTCCCCTTCCTCTTTACCTCCCACTCCTTTCCCCTCCCTGCCCCCTTCCCACCTCTTCTCATTTCCTCCGGGATGGTACTGTCATTGACCGCGGTAAGGCAATATTACAGGGTATAAATCTCACCTGATGTGTGTGTGTGTGTCCAATAACACAAATTATACCTTTCTCCCATTCCCCTTGAAGTATGAGGTCAACCTTGAAGTAAGAAGTAATCCTTGAATTAGAAGGTCGTCCTTGAGGTAGTGAATCATCCATGAGGTAAGAGGTCGTCCTTGAGGTAGTAAATCATCCTTGAGGTAAAAGGTCGTCCTTGAGGTAGTGTATCATCCTTGAGGTAAGAGGTCACCCTTGAGGTAAGAGGTCATTCTTAAAGTAGGAAGTCATCCTTGAGGTAGTGGAGTACCCCTCCTGCCTTCCTCACTTGCCCTTACAACCCGAGGGAAATCAGGGGGGCTAGAGAGATCAGATAGCTACCCCGATACTTACACACACACCGAGGCTTTCTCAGACATACACACATACATACACACACACTGAAAGGTTTTACAGACGCACACACACACAAACAATTTATCATCATTTCTTGAACTATCTTCCACCTACACCTCTCTCTCTTTACCTCTTCTTTCTTACAACTCAGTTTCTGTCTCTTTTTATTCTGTCAGTCTCTATCTCTCTAAATCTGTCTCTCCATTTCTCTCTATTAGTCTAATATATCTCCCTCTATCACAACATGTCATCTCTCCTCCACCAACAAGATATCGGTATCTTTTGTTTACACACACTCAGCTGACCACCGCCTCGTCCGCATCCCATCGCTGGCCAGGTCCTCGTCTTCCTCGTCAGGGTGAGTGAGGCAAGACAGACAAACGTACCTGTAATACAAGGGGAGGAAGCATTAGTATAAGTGATTCATTAATTTTTGAGGCAATTTTAATATTCCATTTAAACACTGTAAAGAATTTGGTTGATATAAATTATGCTATAGGATACATTTGTTCATTTATTGTCTGAATTCCAAGTAATATATGGTGGAGGCTTGACTGTAAACTAATCAGTGTTTACCTCTTATGATCCGTTTAAAAGTAAGTATAAAGTAGTAAATATGAAACAAGTTTATTTTATTGTCCATTTTGCATAATTTCAGCTAGTAGGTGGTGGAATATACTGTATTTCAAAACATTAATAGTGAAAACGTAGCTAACCCACCTAATGTACTGACAAATTAATTATCTGTATTTTTAGTAGGCTACTCATCAATTCTGTAATCACTATGCTTTGAAATTACTTCAGAAAAGATTAATTACAATCAAATAGATCTAATTTCTTGAGGATGAATCATACTGAGTCAATATGTCTGGTCGTAATGGCTGTACTTGATATTTTGTCTCTTATTTACAAACAATGGATTACGCTGAGACCACAGTTTGATATATTGTGTTCATTTACTATGTGTATTATGGCAGCTGTTACCGAGATTGTAGGTACGATATCTAGAAAATATATTTGTTGTACTAGGATGTAGAATACGTGTTACGAAGACTGCAGCTATATAAAAAAGTTATTTGCTTTTACTAGGATAAAGGATATTCTTGCAATGTTGCTAAGATTGAAGCTATATTACCCGCATGACTAAGGTTATTGCTTGAGTATAATGGTTGGTGTGTTAATTATATAGGTAAAATACAGTGGACAAAGTGACAGCTTCATTACATTAATCATTTACAGACGGGGTTAAAATGTTTTTGTTATTTATGGTTATATTATCTCCGAATCATCCTAATTCTCAGAAATTGTATTATTAGTAACTATTTCGTAAAGCATAGAATAACATTATGGTATTAGAACATTAAAACCTAGAAGGATAATTAACTATAATCACCAGGATAAATAAAATGTTCCTTTTATTATGACATTTACCACTGTATAAAGTTTTCCTTCCACCTCGGAAAAATAGCAAATGTTTTAATACCACGAACACAAACTAAACAACTAGGGTATTTCCAAGCAAAATAAACAAACTGAAACCGATCCTAACCTAACCAAAATTACTTAAAGATTATTAGGTTAGACTCTGTTTCATTAGATTAGATAATTGTGTCATTTCAATAATAATACAATAGTACTTCAGGTTACGTTCGCCATAGTGGTATAACATTAGCAACTCAGCTACCACCGCGTCACTAGCAGCCTGCCAGTAGTGAAGAGACGCTGGACAGTGTGTGATGAGTAGTTCAACCTTACGAATTACCACCACCACCACCACCAGCCTTTGTAATGTGTAACCTCAACCGCCATGAAGGCACAAACAAGACCAGAGAGAACAAGCAAGGAGAACAAGAAAGCAATTTACCCAACGGAAGTGATACGAGCAATAAGGTAAGGTGGATGGACCGATTTCTCAAATTTTTCACACACAGACTCGTCAAATTCATACAGGTTTTGTTTTCCTCGCCACGGTAGTAGAAATGTATAATGTTTTAATATTTCATTCTTGTGGTTTGGGGGGGGGACACACTGGAGAGGCGAGAAGGGTTAGCGTAAAGGAAAACGGAAAATGTAAATATGTCCGCCGAACCGTTTGCTCTCCGGTGGCGGCAGTAAACGGTCCTGAAATGTACCTAACGACCCTGAGGTAGTTTTGTTTAGGTTTAGTTTGATTTATATAGGTTTAATTATGCTTGGCTAGGTTTTTATAGGTTTGACTTAAGTTTGGCCGCAGTAGGTTTAATTATAATACCTACGTGAGTACATATTCGGTATAGGACAACCACGGAACTAATTTGTTTGTATTATGGGGAAATAGAGAAAAAATACTTTACTGTATTGCGTTTTCGTCGGGAATTTATATTTTTCGAGTATTTTGGACTTTTCGATTTCATACAGGAACTTACATTTGGCGGGAGACGCTGTAGACTTGTAATACATCTGACTCGTGCTCTATGTTCGTATGTTCCGCTAGTCACTCGACGTAAGTTCCAGGTATCAGTGTTGCTCTCGGTGGCACGTGATACTCCTGAGCATCCGATTATTATTTTAATTGGCTAAGTCACAAGATGTCTTCTCTCCAGCGTGTGTTTTTCTCTGCGTGGCAAACCATTCTACGTGTATTTGAAAACAATGTCGCTGTCATTGATATATTTTTTTATCGTATTTAAAATTTTACAGTTTACGTATATACATAAATCTGATATATTAATATATTTGTCTGTGAAATATTTGGATGACGTTTCTTTTAAAATACACTTGATCATCCATTTATTGTAATATGTCCTGGTTTTAATATTTTTAAGGCTCATGGTATTTCTCCCAACCTTTGAAGTGCTAAAGGTGTTCTTACGCAAAATAAGATCGTTTGTTGAAGGATATAACAAAGAGGCGGGAGCTTCCTGCCGGCAATGCAATAAGAAGGATCATTACCGAGTGTTTCGTTCACAAGACTATAATTCACCTATACTTACAAATATCGGTTAATATGTAGGACTAACCCAAGAGCGAATAATTTAGTTTATTTTCTTACAATATTTTCATCAGTGAGTTCTGATATGATAATCGTTTATTGTGAAAATTGTTCGTTTCATAGATAATTAGGCGCGCACTAGTTTATATTGCAGGCGGTAATGCGGTTGCTCTCTGAGGAGGGGCTTTTCCCGCGCCTGGGGCAGCTTTAGCATGTCGCCGATCTTAGTGAATGTAATTTGTGAATTTAGGGGTAAAGACAACGAGATCCTTCAATTGTTTAGAGATCACGGCATTATTCCCTTACATAGACTTTATTTATTTTTTTATTATTTTCATCAGTGAGTTCTGATAAGATAAGAATTTATTATGGATCCCGCCAACACAGTAAATCACTCCGCCGCCCTGGGTGCACAACGCCAATGCGGCCGTATCATCTCACGTCCAGAAAATGCCTCAAATTTCACCATATCAAAGTAAGTTCTTTCTGTTCAATATACCGGGGGGCATTTATTATAATATATCCTGCTTTTAATAAAGGCTACAGTATAGTCTCCTCAACATTATAATTTTCCTTCCTACTTAACCACATACTGTATATAATATGACACTAGCATGGTCATTGTATTCTTATCCTTATTATTATTAATGATTAATATTTACTGTATGTTGTAAAGGAGGACATATTACAATAAATGGATGATCAAGTGTATTTTAAAAGAAAAGTCATCCAAATATTTCAGACAAATATATTAATTTGTAATATTTCTGTATACTGTATATGTAAATTGTAAAAAAAAAACATAACTAGACCTAACTTTGACCAAATATAACTACTTTATACTTAAACTGACCTAACATTTTACCAGATCTAACCCTATCTGGCCTAATATTACCAGACCGAACCTAATATATACAGACAACCTGAGCGAATTTACCCACCCAGAGACAACCTGCCCTAATATAACCAGACAACCTGCCCTAATATAACCAGACAACCTGACCTAATATAACCAGACAACCTGACCTAATATAACCAGACAACCTGACCTAATATAACCAGACAACCTGACCTAATATAACCAGAAAAACTGCCCTCATATAACCAGACAACCTGACCTAATATAACCAGACAACCTGATCTAATATAACCAGACAACTTGCCCTAATATAACCAGACAACCTGATCTAATATAACCAGACAACCTGATCTAATATAACCAGATAACCTACCCTAATATAACCAGATAACCTACCCTAATATAACCAAACAACCTACCTAATATAACCAAACAACCTGCCCTAATATAACCAGATAACCTGCTCTAGTATAACCAGACAACCTGCCCTAATATAACCAGATAACCTGCTCTAGTATAACCAGACAACCTGCCCTAATATAACCGGACAACCTGCCCTAATATAACCGGACAACCTGCCCTAATATAACCGGACAACCTGCCCTAATATAACCAGACAACCTGACCTAATATAACCTGGTCAAACATAACGTTACCAAACCTGACCAGACCTAACCTTACCAAATCTCAGGTTAGATCTACTCATATTAGGTCTGGTTATATTACGTCATAAAATCTGGATGTGTTAAGTCAGATTAGGTGTGGTTAAATTAGGTCAGGTTATGTAAGGTCAGGTTTAGTTGCCTCGTGGGGGCTTCTTCATAAAGGTCCTTGCTAGTGTTTCTCGTGTTCCATTCAACGCGTTCACAAAACTACAAAGAAAGAATGTCACAGAGCTTAACTGAATACTTTGTGGACGTTTCATTTCATTTTGTTGTTTTTTCATAATGTTACACACTCAATGATTTAGATAACGTTTGGAAAGGTTATAATAATATGTTGGGTGGGTGTGAGGCGCGTGTGGTGTTGGCAGTGGGAGAGAAGGACCCCTAAAATAAATATTTACTTGTGACCAGCTGGTGTGTGAGTGTGCCTATACGTGTGTTTCTGTAAATGTGTCTATATACGTATATGTTTCTGTACGTGTGTGTGTGTGTATGTGTTCTAAGTGTGTATGTTTCTGTACGTGTATATGCTATTGCGCGTGTATGCTATTGCTACTGCGACATAGTGTTGGCCGAGCTCTTCCTCCTCTCCTCTCTCGGGCAACTGGCTGTAGCTTTAACTCATTAAAATACTTGTACATCTTTTACAAGTTCTTTCCTCGTTACTTAGGTTCCGGGAACACATTAAACTGGTTGACTTATGCTGGTGTTACACTAAAGGTGGTGGCTAAAATGTCATGTTGTCTTTTATGTAGAATAATGAATGGTTGATGTTATATAATCAAGGTTAATATTGTGTAATGAATGTTAAATGTTATATCATGAAGGTTAATTTTATGTAATGAATGATTAATGTTTTATGTAATGAATGGTTAATGTTAAATAATGAGGGTTAATATTATGAATGAAGGTTAATATGTAACGAATGGTTAATTTTATATAATGAAGGTTAATGTTATATAATGAATGGTTAATGTTAAGGACAGGGGCACCATTATCCTAGCGGTTTTTAAGAATCTTGTGTGTCTCCCATAATTTTTAAACTATAATCGTCTTGTAGTTTACGGATGATGTATGTATGTATGTATGTATGTATGTATGTACGCAGGTAGGTAGGTAGGTATTTATATGTATGTATGTAGGTAGATAAAAAAAATTTGACACCCTACCCATTTATTACACACTAACACTATTTCGCCTTAACAGCTCCTCCTGTGACCTACCACTACCACCTGTAGGAGGGTGTGGTAGTGACCTTGGTATAGCTGTGAGAAGGTCCACCATAACTCACCCTGGCCACCAGTCTCTCAAGCCTCTCATTGTCCGCACACACCTCCACAGCATACCAGGTAAGTCTTGTTAATGCTGTACTGTGATTTACCTGACTTGAGTGATAATATTAATGATGGTTATATTATTATTATTATTATTATTATTATTATTATTATTATTATTATTATTATTATTATTATTATTATTATTGCTGTTGTTATTATTACTACTACTACCACTAGACAACATACAGTAATTGTTGCCTATCGTAATTTATATCCGTGTTTGTCCCAGGATACCTGTTGGACTTACATATAGCAACAAGTTAAGCGCGGTACAATCCTAATAAGAGGGTTGGGTCATCCACTGTAGTCAATCCTCTTAATCAATTTCTTTGATACGCTCCAGTTACCGTATACAAGCGATCATGTTATTGTTTTTATTTTTTGTTTGGTATTTTGTTTTTTTGTATTAGCGGGTTTTTTCATTATTGTTCAAGTATGGGTATTTTTTTTTTTTATTATTATTATTATTATTATTATTATTATTATTATTATTACTATTACTATTACTATTATTATTATTATTATTATTATTATTATTATTATTATTATTATTTCCCGCTATATAAATCGATGATGAGGGTTTAGTTACCTGTATACACCAGTCAGTCATGTCCCTACGTGCGTCCATCCGTCACAGCCAAGTTTATTCAACAAGACTAAACGAAGTGTCTGATGTAGAGTGACGATACCTTATTAACCTTTTGATACCGAGTGGTTAGGGTAGTTTAGGCTAGGTTATGTTAGATTAGAGTAGGGTAGGTTAGTTTAAGTTAGGTTAGGTGGTTAGTTAAGACCAACTATCTTGATACCTGCTCCTGTCCCTCCCTCCCTTCCCTCCTCCCTCTCCCTTCCTTCCTCTCCCTTCCTTCCTTCCTCTCTCCCTTCCTTCCTCTCTCCCTTCCTCTCTCTCTCCCTTCCTCCCACTCTCCCTTCCTTCTCTCTATCTCCCTTCCTTCTCTCTCTCTCTCCCTTCCTTCTCTCTCTCCCTTCGTTCCTCTCTCTCCCTTCCTTCTCTCTCTCCCTTCTCTCTCTCTCCCTTCCTTCTCTCTCTCTCCCTTCCTTCTCTCTCTCTCCCTTCCTTCTCTCCCTCCCTCCCTCTCTTCCTCCCTCTCTCCCTTCCTCTCTCTCTCCCTTCCTTCCTCTCTCTCTCCTCCCTCTCTCCCTTCCTTCTCTCTCTCCCTTCGTTCCTCTCTCTCCCTTCGTTCCACTCTCTCTCTCTCCCTTCCTTCTCTCTCTCTCCCTTCCTTCTCTCTCTCTCCCTTCCTTCTCTCTCCCTTCCTTCTCTCTCTCTCCCTTTCTCTCTCTCTCTCCCTTCCTCTCTCTCCCTTCTCTCTCTCTCCCTTCCTTCTCTCTCTCTCCCTTCCTTCTCTCTCTCTCTCCCTTCCTTCTCTCTCTCTCTCCCTTCCTTCTCTCTCTCTCTCTCTCCCTTCCTTCTCTCTCTCTCTCCCTTCCTTCTCTCTCTCTCCCTTCCTTCTCTCTCTCTCCCTTCCTTCTCTCTCTCTCTCCCTTCCTTCTCTCTCTCTCTCCCTTCCTTCTCTCTCTCTCCCTTCCTTCTCTCTCTCTCCCTCTCTCTCTCTCTCTCTCCCTTCCTTTCTCCTCTCTGCCATCACTCTAAACCAGTCCCTCCCTTTCTCCTCTCCTTCCTCCCCACGTCTCCCTCCCCTCTTCTTTCCCTTCCTCCCTCACCTCCCTCCTTCTCTCCTCTCTCTCTTATTTAGCCTATGCCCTCCCTACCTGCCTCCCTCCACCCACCTGCCAGGTACACAAGTTACTGTACCTGGCTGGCCTCAACCATTATCCAGGTCAGGACATTATGTAATAAAGCTTCGAGCCCCAGCCAGCGTCCTTGTCTACCTCACGACATACTCTAGTGAGAGATGGGGGGAGGGGTGAGAGATGGGGGGAGGGGTGATGAGAGGAGAGGGGTGAGTGATGGGGGAGGGGTGAGAGATGGGGGACGGGTGAGTGATGTAGGGAGGGGTGAGTGATGGGGGACGGGTGAGTGATGGGGGAGGGGTGAGAGATGGGGGACGGGTGAGTGATGGGGGAGGGGTGAGTGATGGGAGGAGGGGTGAGTGATGGAGAGAGGGGTGAGAGATGGGGAGGGGTGAGTGATGGAGGGAGGGGTGAGAGATGGGGAGGGGTGAGTGATGGGGAGGGGGTGAGTGATGGGGGGAGGGGGTGAGTGATGGGGAGGGGTGAGTGATGGGGAGGGGTGAGAGATGGGGGGAGGGGTGAGAGATGGGGGAGGGGTGAGTGATGGGGGGAGGGGTGAGTGATGGGGGGAGGGGGGAGTGATGGGGAGGGGTGAGAGATGGGGGAGGGGTGAGAGATGGGGGGAGGGGGTGAGTGATGGGGTGAGGGGTGAGAGATGGGGGGAGGGGTGAGTGATGGGGTGGGGTGAGTGATGGGGAGGGGTGAGAGATGGGGGGAGGGGGTGAGTGATGGGGTGAGCGGGAGACAGCAGAGGGGGGGTTTGAGAGGAGGGAGGAGTGACTAAGTGACAGCGATAGATAGAGAGGGAGGGAGGGACGGACGGACTGACTGAGAGGAGGAGGAGGAGGAGGAAGAAGAGGAGGAAGAGGAAAAGGAAAATGGGAGTTAGATTGAAAGAAGAGTAGAGAGAGGAAAGAGGAAGGAGAGAGAAAGGAGGGAAGGTATACATCGTCGACAGCTCAATGATTTTATTTTTCACTCATGACAGGGTTAGGTGACACGGGGGATTGGAGGAGGAAAATATGAGGTGATTGGAGGAGGAAAAGAACAGGTTACAGGTGATTGGATGAGGAAAATGTTGGTAAATATTAGTTTACATGTGATTGGAAGATGAACATAAAAGGTTAGATTGTAAGTGATTGTAGAAGGAAATATTAGATGACATGCGATTGGAGGAGGGGAAAGATTAGGTGACAGGTGATTGGAGGAGGGGAAAGATAAGGTGACAGGTGATTGGAGGAGGAAAAAGAGGTAAACAAAAATATTGAAAACTTCCAGAAATCACAACAGTTGATTTACGTGGATATGATGGATTGACCGAATGTATCCTGTCCATCCATCTACCGGGGATTGATGGCAGAACATTGGATGGATGAGGCACCAATCACCCAACAACCCGAATAATGAGCCAAATTCTTTAAATCATTATCGTTAAATTTCCTCTCACCGGTCTAGCGAGAATCGGCAACTTACCACAAATGTTGTCAACAGTTGGTAATATATATATTTTTTTAACGTTTTTATCCATTTCCGAGTACTGTGTACCAGGGGCTTCCCGTAACTTAGATGTAAATTGTTTGAATAAATTCCATATATCCAGTCGAGAAACATTGCATCGTGATTTATTGTGGAATACGTGTAGTGTGGTTGATGATCCGTGTGTCTCGAAGTAACCGCAATAAATGCACGTCAGAGTCTCCCCTCCTTCTCTACCTCACTACCCGGGTAGAGAATTTATTATATGACCTGGGTGTAATAATTGTCGTACGGCTGGCAAGGACGTAAGTGTGAGGTGGTGCCATTATTCTTCCGGTACGATATGTTCTCCATAAGTAACTTGGCGAATCATACTTATAAAACTCTACTTAACAGTGCGGTGACTATTGTTTTAAGTATATATAATTTTTCTTCTGTGGGAGTTGAATTTACATCCTGTGGTAAATAGTTCAGCTGGTAATAGTGGTAACATTTCATTCCTACTACTTTACTACAACTACTACTACTACTACAACAAAACAACTAGTACTACTATTATTATTACTACTGCTTCTATACTATTACTGCTACAATTACAACTATTACTACAGCACTACTACTACTACTACTACAACAGATAATGATAATATTCTCGCCAGACTCAGGAAAACAAAAACATTGTCGTAATTATCTGCAAATAAACAAGACTTAACTTTAATCCTGATAACGAAACAAAAAGAAATGAACCGATAAAACAAGAAAATAATGGAGGAAGATGATAATAGTGTCGCAAGTTGTAAACAGTCCTTGATATTTTTTAGAGAGGAAGATAGATAGAGAAGGAGGAAGATGGAGGAAAGAGGGAGGGGGAGATGGAAGGAAGAGAGGGTGGGAGGTAGGTGAAGGCGGGGAGGAGAGGGAGAGAAAGGAAGTGAGACGGAAGAGAGAGAGAGAGAGAGAGAGAGAGAGAGAGAGAGAGAGAGAGAGCCAAGCCTATGAATAGAGAAAGAGCATAAAATTGACTAGTAAGAAAAGGTAGATAGAGATATTGGCAAATAGAGAATTAATAGAATACGCTAATAAGAATGAGGTATAACCGAACACACACACAGCACCACATATATACAGTTAAAGAGAGTGCCAGGGGAAGGACTGGGGGGCACTATGTTACTTGTCACCACTACACGCAACTGCATGCTTCCCTCCCACGCCCTGTTCCCTCTCTCCCACGCCCTTCTTCATCCCTCTCACGCCTTCTCTCGTCCTCTCTCACGCCTTGTCTTCTTCCCACACCCCGTCTCTCATTCCCTTCCCTCCCTCAGTCTTCTCTCTGTATCCCTTTCCTCTTCCCACGCCCTTTCTATCTCCTTCCCGACCCCCTCCCTTCCTCCTCTTCCATCCCTCCCTGCCCTCGCCACCTCCCCTCGGGCCAATAGTAGGTACAGCAACAACTTACCAGAGGGGAGACTGTAATCCTCTCACCCTCACCCCTACCTTCACCCCTACTCCTCATCCTCCCTTCCCCCTCATCCCTCCCCTCATCCTCTCCCTCTCATCCTTCCCTCTCATCCTTCCCTCTCCCTCTCATCCTTCCCTCTCCCTCATCCCTCCCTCTCCCTCATCCTCCCCTCCCCCTCATCCTCCCCTCCCCCTCATCCCTCCCTCTCCCTCATCCTTCCCTCATCCCTCCCTCACCCTCATCCCTCCCTCTCCCTCATCCTTCCCTCTCCCTCATCCTTCCCTCCCCCTCACCCCTCATCCTTCCCTCATCCCTCCCTCCCCCTCATCCCTCCCTCTCCCTCATCCCTCCCTCTCCCTCATCCTTCCCTCTCCCTCATCCTTCCCTCCCCCTCACCCCTCATCCTTCCCTCATCCTTCCCTCCCCCTCATCCTTCCCTCCCCCTCATCCTTCCCTCATCCCTCCCTCCCCCTCATCCCTCCCTCCCCCTCATCCTTCCCTCCCCCTCATCCTTCCCTCCCCCTCATCCTTCCCTCCCCCTCACCTCTCATCCTTCCCTCATCCTCCCCTCCCCCTCATCCCTCCCTCCCCCTCATCCCTCCCTCTCCCTCATCCTTCCCTCCCCCTCACCCCTCATCCTCCCCTCCCCCTCCCCCTCATCCCTCCCTCTCCGTCATCCTTCCCTCCCCCTCACCCCTCATCCCTCCCTCTCCCTCATCCTTCCCTCCCCCTCATCCCTCCCTCTCCCTCATCCTTCCCTCCCCCTCACCCCTCATCCTCCCCTCCCCCTCATCCCTCCCTCTCCCTCCCCTCCCCCTCATCCCTCCCTCTCCCTCATCCTCCCCTCCCCCTCATCCCTCCCCTTCATACCCCCCTCATCCTCCCCCCCTCATCCCTCCCTCTCCCTCTCCCTCATCCTTCCCTCCCCCTCATCCTCCCCTCCCCCTCATCCATCCCTCTCCCTCATCCCTCCCTCCCCCTCACCCTCCCCCTCATCCTTCCCTCCCTCTCTCCCTCATCCTTCCCTCTCCCTCATCCTCCCCTCTCCCTCATCCCTCCCTCATCCTTCCCTCCCTCTCTCCCTCATCCTTCCCTCACCCCTCATCCCTCCCTCTCCCTCATCCTTCCCTCTCCCTCATCCCTACCCCAGGACTGAGGAGGATGACAGGGATTTATCTCTTGTGCTGCGACAGATCCTTGTGGCTAAGTTGTTTAGTTTTATTACATCTCTTTCTCGCTATCTGTCTCTTGACCCGTGTGAGTGGGTGTGTATGTATGTATGTATTGTGTATGTATGTATGTATGTATATGTATGTATGTATGTATGTATGGACAATCTTTCTCTTTGATTGTTAGTTTAGATTTAATGACATCACTTATGGTTTAAGCGTTAAAGGGACGATCACAGGTGGTTAGGCTAGGTCGGGTCAGGTTAGGTCAGGTCAGCTTAGGTTAGATCAGGTTAGTTAAACAAGTTACTGGTTAGCGGTGGTTTTAAGGGAACAAATCACAATTGGGTAAGATAAAGTTAGCCAAGTCCATCCCTTCACCCTTTAGGAAGCTCTCGACCCCCCATCTTACCTCTTCAACTAACATTTAAGAGTTAGGGAAGCTGAGATGTTGTTTCATCTCCAGGGTTTACAGTCACAAAAGATCGTAGGTCAACTTTCAATGTAAAGTGATTGTTGTTTTTTTAAGAATCTGGTTTACAGTGATTGGTAGGTTGGTTATTTCTCGTAATTTATGGTGTTAGAATGATCTTAAGTGATTGGTTTAAAGATTAGGATTCACTGATTGGTAGGTTGGTTATTTCTCGTAATTTATGGTGTTAGAATTATCTTAAGTGATTGGTTTAAAGATTAGGATTCACTGATTGGTAGGTTGGTTATTTATCGTAATTTATGGTGTTAGAATGATCTTAAGTGATTGGTTTAAAGATTAGGATTCACTGATTGGTAGGTTGGTTATTTATCGTAATTTATGGTGTTAGAATGATCTTAAGTGATTGGTTTAAAGATTAGGATTCACTGATTGGTAGGTTGGTTATTTATCGTAATTTATGGTGTTAGAATGATCTTAAGTGATTGGTTTGATGAGTACGGTCCAGGTTAAGATTCACAATGATTCGTACGGTTAATAATCCTCGTAAGTTAGTGTAGAAGTTGCTTTTGACTTAAGATAAAACAAAATAAGAAACGCCGAGACTCTTCCTTAACTAGATACGTTCACTTAGCACCAGTTAGGAGACAGAATTACACTCAATTAATAGATCAAATTTAAGTTAGATTCCAAAATAATTCGAAGTTAATTTTATATTTTAACTGGTGCTGAGTGAGTGTATCTAGTTAAGGTAGAGTCTCAGTGGATTTTGGTGG
This sequence comes from Homarus gammarus, assembly GCA_958450375.1. Taxonomy (NCBI): domain Eukaryota; kingdom Metazoa; phylum Arthropoda; class Malacostraca; order Decapoda; family Nephropidae; genus Homarus; species Homarus gammarus. The sequence goes on from CAUDMG010000854.1 coordinate 5,425,502, forward strand.
CCATTGTGACATTCATTCTTATACTTGGGTTCATATAGGTTAGGTTAGGTTAGGTTATTAGTATGCGTTTCTCACTTCTGCTGTCTGAAGAAAAATGAAATATGAGTTTTTGAGAATTCGAATCATTTTCTCTCTATGCTTGAGAATTCGAGTCATTCTCTCTTTCTTTCTCTCCAATTGACTTTCCCTTTTTACTTTCTCTCCGCCTGTGACTTTCTGTACCTCTCTCTCTCACTATCTCTGAATCTTTCTACCTCACTTCCGGCATCAAGAACGACGGTACAGTATGACAGTTTAGTGCTTGGTAGACTCCCCGGCAGCGAGCACCCGTTTCATTTGATGTTAATTTTAAGGGCCATTAAACACGAATTGCATGACCTATTTCAAATCCATTTAATGCTGGTACTGTACAGTGTAAGCCCCCACTCGCCGCCTCCATCTCCTCGCTAATGACCTGAGACAACACTTATGGTTAGGGAGAGAGTGTCAGCCAAGTGTGTGTTATACCTGTTCTTACGACACTTTGATCTCTTATACGGTATTTCCATCATGGCGTCCTGTTTCATAATAACCTTTACCTCCACCACCACCATCAAGGCCTTCTCCTTCATATACCTCCACCACAACAGCCTCCCTCCCCCATTAACGCGTCCCACCACCATATTCATTTATTCAAGGTCCGACACTCCATCCATTTACGTCACGTCACAGCGGATGTATGGAAATAAACGACTTTTACGCATGCGCAGTAAATCTCTGCCTGTGGGGTAGTCTTGACCTTAACATAATGTAAATTAATTTGTAGTATCCTAATTTAATATATAAATGTATATAAGCAAGTAGATAGATAGATAAGGAAATATATAGTTTAGTAAATACCTGTAAGTAAATGAATAACTAAATAACGTAAAAAGTGTAAATGTATTAAAAAAGTAAAAGTAAATAAAATTGCCAGCTACACTGATTTGATCTTTCGTACAAAACAGTTGAAAATAATGGAAATACCTCATTAATGTAAATAAAAGATGGACAACAATGAATACTCTTCATAACTCAACCATCTTGTCTATGAGTTGATATAAATCCTTTACTAAATATTCCTTCAGCTAAAAATAATGATTCCTAAAATATTAAAATAACTAAGTAAATTTAATATGTAGAAACGATATATATAATAAACTTGAAGGGGGTACAAAGAGGGTGTCGCGTGCTTGAGAGCTTCCCGCGCCGCCATAAAACAAATGAAGGGCGTCGGGCGTCCAGTCCTTCCATCAGCGGGGTAGTGAAGATATCACGCCGATAATGACCCCTCCTGCCTCGGTACTTGTGTGTGTTGGGTATCTGATGTATGTGTTTGGTACCTGTGTGTGTTTCGGGTACCTGTGTGTGTTTTGGGTACCTGTGTGTGTTCAGTACCGGAATTCTTGGTACCTGTATGTTAGGTGTATTTGAACTATAGAGAGTTAATGGTATCGATGGGTAGTACAAGAATTAACGGTACTGATCTAACCTTTAAAATTTATCCTAAAAACAAAACAAAAGTAACTCGAGACGGAAAACAAAATAAAAAAAAGTTACTCTAAAGAAAATTTAGTAAAAGTGAAGATAAAAGGTTGAAAATATTAATCCTTCATATAAAATTTCCCTTACAAAAACAAAATCCAGTTATAAAAACACTAAATTACTTTCAAAACTATAAAAAAAAAATAGCCAAACCTTGTAGCAATTTCAAAGTTCAATATTCTCCATACAAACTTTCTCTTAACAAAATATCGACAGAAGAAAGTCTTATTTTCAAAGTTTAAAAATGAGTTTTATCTGGTGAAAGTAAAACACAGAGGATTTGTAAACAGTGGATAGGACGAGATGAGATGGCCGCCCCAACATGCAAATGGCCACTCTTTATTTACATTCTTTTCATCACTAACTCTCTACATTGCATCCCTCCCTCACTGTTGGAAGTATATATATATATTTTTATTGTGAAATTGGTTAACGTTACTGGGAAGCTTTCGTCCTCTTGGTTAAAGTTAGGTTAGGTATGTGCTAAGTCAAGTTTATATACCGGGTGTTGTCACGGTGGCCGGTAAGAAAGTCACAGGAAAAAAAGTCACAGAAAAAAGTCACAATTTTGGCTACGAAAAAAAGTCACAATTAATTTATGGTGGCCGGTAAGGTTAGGTTAGGTTCGGTTCTGCATATTCCTTTACTGAAACTGATTGACATATTAACCTTACAAAATTGTGAGAATTCGATAGTTAACTTTTCTTTTTTTTCTGTGACTTTTTTACCTGGATTCGTTGTCACGTTATCCTCTACCTTATTTGAAATGGTTAACGTTACGGTATTGGGAAGCTTCTGCCTTCGTGGTTAAAGTTAAGATGTATATCGTATAAGTTAATGTTCCGATATCGTAAGGTTATATGCAGTGATTATTGTTATACGTATCAGACAGTTCTCTTGATGGTGAATAAGGCGAGGTTAATGTTTCCGATTTCGTAACATTATCCTCTATTTTTTATCCACTGTTATCGAGGAAACGAGAAAGGAGGACACGTAATTTCCTCTTCCTTTGTCTCGGCTCAATTTCCCGTTGTCTCTCGTTACACACAAACCAATAAAGATTTGTTTTCCTTTACACAGCACCGGTATATAGGTTAATAAGACAGAGGTGTGTACTACTACTACTACTACTACTACTACTACTACTACTACTACTAATAATAATAATAATAATAATAGTAATAATAATAATAATAATAATAATAATAAATAACCTTGCTCTCTCTAACAACAGTATTTAAACACACACACACACACACAAGATAAAAACAAAACAGAACTCGACAATAAGGACAGTATGATGGCGCGTGTGTCATTTGTTAATTGCTTAGTGTAGCGAGTAGTGGCGCCTGCTATGTAAGATTTACTTTTCTCACTCTTGTAATAACCGTTCTAAATTTTCCCCGACACTACCACACCGAACACCAATGCACCCATAAACTTTTTGTATTTTTTTCTGAAGTGTTCTTAGTTTTGAATAGTATTGTCCGAATGTTAAACAGTATAGGAATTATTACTTGAGTGAACGATACTCTGAAGGTATTGAACGTTGAAGAATTGTCATAATATCAATAATAGTTCATTTAAATCTTTTGTTAATTTGTTTACGGTTATTGTTGTTTTATGGAATATAGAACAGCTGCTAATATGGGTTTGGGATTTGTTTATTTGAGTTAGTTTGAGTTGAGGCATCCTTGTAGCCTGTGTAGAGAATGAAGAATTTGTTTGTGTTATGTATAACTCAGTGTACCGCGTCTGTTTACCTAAAACACTGACCTTAAAACTGATCTGACGTGTTAGTGATCCGCGTCTTGTTACCTAAAACACTGACCTTAAAACTGATCTGACGTGTTAGTGATCCGCGTCTTGTTACCTAAAACACTGACCTTAAAACTGATCTGACGTGTTAGTGATCCGCGTCTTGTTACCTAAAACACTGACCTTAAAACTGATCTGACGTGTTAGTGATCCTCGTCTTGTTACCTAAAACACTGACCTTAAAACTGATCTGACGTGTTAGTGACTTATCCTCGTTTTGTTACCTAAAACACTGACCTTAAAACTGATCTGACGTGTTAGTGATCCGCGTTTTGTTACCTAAAACACTGACCTAAAATTCCTCATATCAGGTTTAGTAAGGACGGTCTGCTTGGCTCGTGTCTGCTGCTGCTGCCGCTTTAAATGAAACTTATTTTCACACACAAGCTGTCATAACCGCCCAGCCAGCCAGACCTGGGGCCAGTATCAACGGAGGTTTATATAATAGCTCAACTGTCTTCATAGTTTGTTTTTGTTAGGTTGGGTTAGGTTTATGTATGAGGGAGGGAGAGGAGGGCCCTTTAACAACTCAACGATTCATATTTCTCGAACAACCTAATTCACACGTCAAGTAACTTATCATTTAATAACTGTTCTTATAATGTGCACAAGTCATCGTGGTAAAGGAGAGACGTCGCCACTTTCTGCTTCTAAATTTATTATTTTTGGCGGAAATCGTTATTTATTTTTATTGCAAAGAATATAAAGGGAAGAAATGTCATGCCAGTTTAAAAACAAGGTTGATATGAGCCTTTATGAAGCGTCGCAGTTAATATGATAGAAAAACAAGGTGTATATGAGCCTTTATTATGTGTTATAAGATAATATTACCAGAGAGAGAGAGAGAGAGAGAGAGAGAGAGAGAGAGAGCTATCCTATACAAAACATTCACCCACTATATAACACTGAACATATACCCACACTATACCGTAACACTCTAGTTCTGTGAAACATTTCGTCATGTATCTAATTATAAAATATTTAATTGAATTTATAAACGTAACTGAATTATTAACCGCTGGTGTGGGAATGAGCCTAGTTAGTAAATTATGGCGGCGTGTCTTAAGTTTACCAACGATTTGATGACATTTTAAATACTGTTTCCTATTGACTTATGTATACTTTAGTGAGATATAAACACGGGTGAATATTGTTATATGTTATAGTTGAAGAATATATAAGAAACACTCCTATATCGTTCAGTAATGTGAAATGTATGAAGACTGAACTGTACCCTTATGCAGTGAAAATTTATCTTGCTGGAAGTTCATGTTTGTTGTTCGTCGAGGATTTGTGTATTTACTGACCTCAACTACACGTTTTATGACCTTGTTCATGGTTAAAGCGTAGTGCAGTAATACATTATAACAGAACTAGAAGGGTCTCTCTCTCTCTCTCTCTCTCTCTCTCTCTCTCTCTCTCTCTCTGGCGTGTGTTTACAAGGCTCTGCCATTAACACTACATAATAAACAACTTGTCTGTGTTGGTGAAGAATTTAGATACAGTTTGTCTCTTCACTCCCCGGGTTTAGCGGTTTATTGTTCTGGTTACAACTCGTTGGATCACCTGAAGTACAGACACAGGGGTTTATTTTGTCTTAAGATCCTAACCGGACCTAATGCTAACTTAATCTAACATAACACAAGAACATAACACATACATAACAACATAACATAACAACATAACATAAACCCTCTTAGGTAACGTTAGGTTGTTTAATCACCAGGTGAAATTAGCTGGGGGGGGATCCTAAATTTTCAGGTAATCTACTTCGTTTGAGATAATGGAGGGAGGGAGGAGATAGAGGAAAGGGAAAGGGAGAGAGCGCTAGGAGAAGGAGAGATAGGAAAGGAAGAGCTAGGAGAAGGAGGGGTAAAGGGAGGAGGAGATGGTGAGATAGTAGAAGGAGAGGGAGGGGAATAAAGGGAAGGAAAGATAGGGAAAGAGGAAAAGTATGAGAGGTAAGTGTGTGTGTGTGGTGTTAAAGGAAGCCTACCCGGGGCGTGAGGAGTTATCACAGCCGACGGTGTTAGTGCTGGAGTAGTGCCAATCAAGCGTTATCAGCCTCAAGTGTTGTGTCGTCACGGGGGGTGAAGGTGATAAGAGTGCTTGAATTTTTTTTTGTTAATATAGTTTTATTTTGTTATTGTTAGCTTTATTTTATTAGTGTTATTGTTTAATTTTGTTAATATTTTTCTTTTTCATTTTCAATCTCCTTCAGAATCTTCCCAGACCAATCTTTCGAACATTTCACTTCACTTTGAGAAGAAAATGGGCTAAAAAAAAACTGAGATTGAACGCTAATATCTGAAGTATAGTTGTAATGTAACTAACTTTTGGACCTTTTTTATGTAAAGTTCCTCGTCATGCCATAAAGGAACTAATTAAAACTTTTGCTTGATGTTAACGAAAGCTGACAGACCCTCCTGGACAAGATCGTTTTTAATGTAATGTATTGTGAGGATTGGTGTGTACTGTAATGCTGAAATTGACTGTAATTGATTGACTGGCACACACACACACACACACACACACACACACACAGAGTATTAACACCTTCAACTTTACTCATAATTCCCTCCCCTTCCTCTCCCTCTTCTTGCTTCCTTTACCCATACCTCCCTAGCTTCCCCTTCTCTTCCTTCCTCTATCCCTTTCACCCTTCTCTTTCTGTCTCCCTTCTCTTCTCTTCCTCCCTTCCTCTTCCACTGTTCTTCTTCCACCCTTCTTCTCTTTTTCCTCCCTTCCCCCTCCACTCATGCCCTTCCTTCTCTTCCCTCCCTTCTATTCCTTCTCTCCCCTCCCCCCTCTCGCTCCTCTTCTTCTTCCTTCTCTCCCTCCTTTCTTCCTTCCCTTTTCCACCGTCCCCTTCCCTCCGTACATCATAATTGCAGCACACTCGGCCATACCTCCACCCAACTCTCAGGGAAAACAGGACAACAAACTTTGATATAACACATTTAAAGACCTGACTTGTTGAGGGACTCTACACAACAACTTCAACAACAATTATAACCCCAGCAACATCATCCACAGCAACAACAACAACATCAACACAGACAAAACACCGACAAAAACAACAATGGCAACAAGAACAACAGTAACAAAACAAAAATAATAGCAGTAGCAATAGTCACATTAATACCAAAACAACAGCAGAAACAAAACAACAATGATGTCAATACAACAACAACAGTAACTACAACAATAACCAATTACATCAATAATTGGATAATTGGCTGGGGGAGCATCTTAATCTATTATGGTCGCTTCAACAAAATTGGATAATGAAGGAGTAAGGTTATCGCCGTTTATGCTTCCTCATATTTACCCTCGTCTGTGTCTGGTGTTTTCTCTCTCTCTCTCTCTCTCTCTCTCTCTCTGTCTCTCTCTCTCTCTCTCTCTCTGTCTCTCTCTCTCTCGTAATATCAAATTCAGTATGCACTTCAAGACCTTCATTCCTTAATATATATCGTGGCAGGTGAAACAACAACGACGAATATTTTGAAGAGGTCAGTTATCGTCATCTATTAAGTAATAATACTAGATAATAGAGGTATTATGTTTTAACCCACATCACGCCATTGTTGTTTTGTGACGTCATATCCGGGTCGCCTGGCAGCTGATGTGGGTTGATGTACGATATCTTGAGGGTCAGTCGCTGCCAGACGTACGAGTATGTTGTGTACATTTGAGGAATATATTCTTTTGTCTGTTATTGTTATTATTAAACTTTGTCACAGTAAAGGTTGATGGGAGGAAGATGATGAGGGGGAGGAGGGACGGGAAGAGGAGTGTAAAGGGCGGGAGGAGGAGGACACGTGACACTACCACCATCTTCGAGACGATGGTTTAATAGCTTGGGTGGCATCGTGGCTTCTGTCTCACACACACACACAGGTTGCCCAGGGGGGTTCGATCCCACCTGGTGTGTATAGATGACAGACACATACATACAGTGTTCTTAGAGCCAAGACCCATTATCTCCTACTCTTCTGTTGCTTCTCTTCTCCTCTTCTTCCTACTCATCTTCCTCTTCCTCCTCCTCTTCCTCCTCTTCTTCCTCTTCCTCCTCCTTTTCTTCCTACTCTTCTTCTTCTTCCTCCTCCTCCTCCTCCTCCTCCTCTTCCTCTTCCTCCTCCTCCTCTTCCTCCTTCTCCTCCTCTTCCTCCTCCTCTAATTCTTCCTCCTTCTCCTCCTCTTCCTCCTCCTCCTCCTCCTCTAATTCTTCCTCCTCCTCTTCTTCCTCCTCCTCCTCAGGGAACCATAACAGTGAGTTGGTTCAAAGAGCAACACTTGTCCAAAATGTCTTGTTTTCTCTCCCCTTCATTCCTTCCCTCCTTCATTCCTTTACTTCATTCCATTCCTCCTTCATTCCTTCCCTTCGTTCCTTGACTTCTTCATTTCTTCCCTCCTTTACTTCCTTCTCCCTCCCTTCCTTGCTTCCTTCTCGGTCATTCACACGTAAATTCTATGCAAATTTGTCGCCGTTTGAGCTTCCTCTCATGGGCGGGAGGGAGGAGGGGAGGGAAGGAGGGAGGGAAAGGAAGGGAGGGAGGGAAAGGAAGGGAGGGAGGGAGGGACGGTAAGGAAGGGAGGTAAGAGGGTAGGGTAATTCTGTTTAATCTTCCTGAGTAAATTTGTCTTTGGTTAGGTTAGGTAAAGTTAGGTCAGGTCAGGTTAGGTTGAGATATCTGCAGATATACCACCACCACCTTCACCTAGCGGAGGAAGTTTGAATTAGCCTTCACACGAATACACTCAGGGGGAAAATCATTTTACACAGGTGGGCGCCGGTGGTGGGTGACGGCTACAGGCGAGTGCCGGCGGTGGGTGACGGCTACAGGTGAGTGCCGGCTACCAAAAAAACAAATTAAACGGTGTTGTAGAAAGAAACGTTGTTGAGTTTTTGTGCTGAAATTGTGTTTAAGCTTTGACCTGTGTTGGTGGTTGTCCTGCTCCTGAAGTCATCGTGTTGCTGTCTTATGTGTCGTGTTTTAACTCTCTCTCTCTCTCTCTCTCTCTCTCTCTCTCTCTCTCTCTCTCTCTCTCTCTCTCTCTCTCTCTCTCTCTCTCTCTCTCACATCCTTGACCACCGAAGGGTCAAGACGTACCTGGCGCTCCTCTCGGAGCAGCCAGGTCAACTGTTAAGTTGGCCCATACCAACCCCTTCCCCTGAACCCTCCTCCCCACCGGAATATCAACAAGTTCTCGCCAGAAGTTACTATTTCATTTAGGAAAGGAATGGAACCAGTGTTAAACAGAGGTGAACAGTGGTGAACAGTGCTTAAGTCAGTGAGAACAACTCAACAGTAACAGTCGTACCCAAGTTAACCTTCACACAGTGAGGTCCCAGGTACCCAGTAATAACGGCCCGTGAGACCCAACAACCAGCCATGTGTTAATCCGTCTACGATAGGAAGGCCTGGGACCACACCTCACTCATATAACACCATCTGTGAGGGATTACTACACCACGTGAGGCCCCGCATAACACCATCTGTGAGGGAATTACTACACCACGTCAGGCCCCTCATAACACCATCTGTGAGGGAATTACTACACCACGTGAGGCCCCTCATAACACCATCTGTGAGGGAATTACTACACCACGTGAGGCCCCTCATAACACCATTTGTGAGGGAATTACTACACCACGTGAGGCCCCTCATAACACCATTTGTGAGGGAATTACTACACCACGTGAGGCCCCTCATAACACCATGTGTGAGGGAATTACTACACCACGTGAGGCCCCTCATAACACCATCTGTGAGGGAACTACTACACCACGTGAGTTCCTCCTAACACCATCTGGGAGGGAGTTACTACACTACGAGTTTGCTGTTCAACACCTACAATAATCTGTATGTTCCTTCACCTTTCTCTAATGAAGGCTTTTGTTAAACCACCAATGTATGTAATAAGTCATTTATGTCCAATGTATATTTTCAGCCTTCGGGCTGCAGAACTTTTTCAATAAACCGTTTATTATTATTATTATTATTATTATTATTATTATACAAAAGCAAGCCCGCTCGCACAGCAGACACGCACGCACAAGCAGGCACGCACGCACACGTACTCACTCAAACACTCTCATTCTCTACACCTCCCGGCAGTCGTAGCTTTTACTAATTACGTAAAAAAACTCAATTAACAGAGCAAACAACGGTAGAGAGAGAGAGAGAGAGAGAGAATTCTACGGGTTTGCTGTACCATATTTCATTTACAACGCAACTCTCGCTCTAGCATTTTAAGACGAAATACAAAAAAGCCAATCAAATTTTTCGCAAGTTTTATGGATGTTTTTAGGGGGCGGGCGGGCGTGGTGGTGGTGGATACTGTAGTATGGGTTGGTCACGAGAGAGAGAGAGAGAGCGAGCGAGCATGTGTGATAGAAATGAATATAGAGCTTCCGTGTGTGTGTGTGTGTGTGTCAATTACATTTATGTATACAGTATGTGGTTTTCTTCACGACAATATGCGTACACATGTATCGACCAATGTACATGTGTGTGTACGTGTATGCGTGTGTACATTCACTCACACACAGCTCTAATGATGTGCTGATAACCACTAATGGCCTGCAATTAAGTAGACGCCAGAATAAATGAGTTACTTCAAACCAATTTGTTCCCAGGTACATGATTTCTTACCTGTGTTGATTACCCAGTACCTGATCATTACCTGTGTTGATTACCCAGTACCTGATCATTACCTCTGTTGATTACCCAGTACCTGATCATTACCTGCGTTGATTACCCAGTACCTGATCATTACCTGCGTTGATTACCCAGTACCTGATCATTACCTCTGTTGATTACCCAGTACATTGATCATTACCTGTGTTGATTACCCAGTACCTAATCATTACCTGTGTTGATTACCCAGTACCTGATCATTACCTGCGTTAATGACCGGTACTTGTGGTAATAGTCCAAATCAAACGAAAATTTGAGGATAGAGAGAGAGAGAGAGAGAGTGTGGTCTAGGATTCAGAAATAACAAAATCATCTCGGAGCCTTAATGTAGAAATTATGTCGAAGCCTTTCCTCCTCCTTCCCTTCCCACCCTCTCTCTCTCTCTCTCTCTCTCTCTCTCTCTCTCTCTCTCTCTCTCTCTCTCTCTCTCTCTCTCTCTCTCTCTCTCTCTCTTTGCCTTAGTTCTTCCTCTACCGCTCCTACTACACAGTCAGTCATGTTGTTTCTTCTAGTTTTAAGTGTGTATGTGGGGGGGGGGGGGGGGTACAAGTACACAATTGCCTCCACCCAGGCTATAAGTAAGAGTATAGTACACACAGGTCACCTTCCATCACAAGAGGTCATTCACCCCTCCGTCTCTCCTCTCTCCTCTACCCCATATCTCTCCCTCCCCTCCATCGCCCATCCCCTCCACCGCCCCCCCCCCCTCGGGTTAAATAGCCAGGTAAGGTACATTAGATAAATTAACAACTACAACAGATATACTCAACCAAGGGGAGGGAGAACGAGTCTACCCAGTACGTATTGTTGTACATCAGCTGGCTACTCGTTATCTTTGCAAACACTTTTTTGCCATTTTCAATAATAATTTTGTTTTAGTGGAGTGTGTGATGGTTAGTCTTGTAGAGAGTGACTTTTGGCTCCATGTGGTTGAAGAAGGCGTCTGCCAAACACGTGTTGTTATTGTTCTTGATCAGCTGGTCGTACTCGGTTTGGAAACACGCGTTGTTGTTGCCATATTCACTTCTATGCCTATTATTATTTATACCCATTTATTAGTGTTTTTCTTTCTCTAATTTTCTGCTGGTGTTTTTTCTTGTTTAGTGCTTGTGTATGTGTATATTTACTCTGTGTGCGCATGTGTATGTCCTGGAAATGTACGATAATTTGATGTTCTGATACGACGGCAGTTTATTATTGTTATTATTATTACTTTCTGTAAACGCACCCTTTTCATCATTCCTGCAGTGAATTAGAACAAAAACTCCCTTGAGATTTTCTTTTAGCAGGAACGAACCATTGAGTGTTGACAAGTCTTCTACCGCGCCTCCTGGAATTAGTTCAGCAGTGTTTTTGTATTCTTACCCCGAAGGTGGAGTGTTCCCCAGGCCACTTTTAGGGGGCTATTTTATTAATGTTGTCTATACCCAAGTTTTAAATGATTTTTTTTTCAAGGACAAAAGTCTCATACGTCACACACACACACACACACACACAGAAATCCATGTACTAAATAATGTAATGCAGGAGTATACAGCCTCTCTCTGTCTCACCAGTAGTTAATAATGTAGGCCCAGTAGTACACAGCCTTAAAGAGAGAGGCGCTGTGAGAGACGAGAGGAGTACATAATGAGAAGCCTGAGTGAGGTAAGTGTCTCGAGGGTGAGGTAAGGGTCTAGAAGCCTTGGTAGGTGAGGTAAGGGTGTAGAAGCCTTGGAGGGTGAGGTTATGGGAGGGGACTTAGCTTACGTAGGAGAAATATGAGGTGCAGTAGAAGGTTTGGAGTGAGAGATGATGGGGTTATGAGGAGTGAAAATGGCGAGATGAAAGCTTACAGAAAGTAGACGAACAAGAGTGAAAGTTAGTAAATAATGGTGAAAGGTAAAAAGTAGATGAACACAATGGTGAAAGCTAAAAGAAAGCGGATAAACGCGAGAGGTGCAGGAGAAAGGAAGACCTGCAGTGTTGAGAGAGCGATTAAAGTTGTGTGAGGGAAGGAAAGCGGTGAGGGAGAGGATGAGGGAGTGACAATGAGGGATGAAGGAGGGAGAGGAGTGGTGAAGGAGGGAGAGGAGTGGTGAAGGAGGGAGTAATAGGAAGAAGGAAGAGTGTGAATGGTAAGGAGGAGGAGGTAGGAAGAGGAAGGGAAAGTAGAAGTAACAGGGAGGAGAGAGAAGAAAGGGAAGATAGTGAGTGAAAGAAAAACCGATAGAGAGGATAGATAGATAGATATATTACCCCCATAATACACAATAAAGATTGACTCACAGATAAGCTGGTGACACAAGTATAGGCTTTAGCCAGATGAATCCTATTACCTATATTATATCTTCCAGGAAGCGCCAGTTATAACTCCGTGTGGCGGGTTGATTACGTCGGTGTTATCCTGATGTCATGCAACAGTTGTTTATTAATTAAAACAATTAATTTAACATCAAGCGTAGCTGACATTGGTCCTTCCGGCATAGAGGTTAGACTCGTCCTACGGCTGGCAGTGGTGTTAGCAGCTAGACAGCCAATTGGGTGTCGTGCTGTCGCTGCCGTAAATCATCAACCAAGATGTATGGTGTTTACAATCAAAAGAACACAAAACAATAGGCGTTAGAACCAAGCACTTTCCTTGCAACATATACCCGGTATAAAAACACACAGATATTAATTAATGGTGCTGTCACTCGTCTTTTTGCTCACCACAAAATATTCCTCATGCAACTGGCAGCGGTGTCAGCAAGCAGTGGCCAATTCGGTACCGCGCCCCCCGCTGCCGTGAACCACTTGCTAAACTGTCGTACGCCCAAACAGAAGAACGTGAAACAGAACCCACAATCGAGCAATTTTCCCCGTGATGATACCAAATAGTTATACCTTCCTGGACCATTTTCTTTGAGAAGGATTCCTTCGTCTAAGGGTCAACAGTGTCTGGTACAGCGAGCCAGGGGATGGGTGTGATGGGTGAAGGTGGGTGGATGGATGAAGATGAGGTTTGGTTAAGATAAGTGGGTTAGTGGTGAGTGGGGTGGGATGGGCGGGGCGGGGCAGGGCAGGACGGGTGTGTATGCGTGCGGCATCAACAAGTTCGGGTGGTGGTGGCTGGGAGGGAGTGAGGACGGCGCAGTAGCAGCAACCACCTCCTCCTCCCCACCCCCCCTCTTCCACCATCAACTGGTGCCCGCCCTGGATGCCTCGTGTTTCCCCACACACACACATAGTTACACGACAAGACTCAGAACACAGAAATATATAGTTATAAATAATAGGATTAACACGTAGGGATGCATTAATAACTTTTAAGTAGTTATCTTATTTCCCGGAGATCTTCGTAACACACACTAAACGTGGGTGATGGGAAGACGTGCGTATGTCTGTCTGTCTCTCTCTCTAAACAAGCGTATATTACGTTCGCTTTATATTTTCATGGTTTTCGGTGTATAGAACCTGTTGACACGATGCCTCCCATGGTGTTAACTCTTAGCTGTCATTTAACACATTAGGGTCAGTCATAGTAGCTTGATCCATAGTACACGAGGATGGTAGTTTATTGAAGGTGTTTGTTGTACCAGTGTCTCAGAGGTCGTCATGGAGGGAAGGTTCACACACACACCTCCCTTCACCACTCACCCTCATCACAATCCTCACCATTTCTCCCCCTCATTACCCACCTCTTTCACCACACCCCACCTCATCATTCCTCCCTCACTCCACCTCCCCCCTCACTCCACCTCCCCCGTCACCACACCTCCCCTCACCACACCTCCCCCTCACTACACCTCCCCTCACCACACCTCCCCTCACCACACCTCCCCTCACCACACCTCCCCTCACTACACTTCCCCCCTCACTACACTTCCCCCCTCACCACACCTCCCCTCACCACACCTCCCCTCACTACACCTCCCCTCACCACACTTCCCCCTCACCACACTTCCCCCTCACTACACCTCCCCTCACCACACCACACCTCCCCTCACCACACCACACCTCCCCTCACCTCCCCTCACCACACCTCCCCTCACCACACCCCCCACCCGCCCAGCACTACAACAGGAGCTCTACCACCAATCAACAATACACACGCAACTCAAGCGACAGACAACTCAAAAAGCTGCGAGAGGTAGTATGGAAAACTCTCGCACTGCGGCACCACCATCGATCACTTAAAACTTCACGTGCAGTTTTAGGTGGCACACGATGTGGGTGACCTGTGACACTACATACAACAGTCGTTAGGCTCTTGTTTTCTTGCATCTAAATCGGATTACCTGGAGATTAGACCCACCTCCTCCTCCTCTTCACCCTTCCACCTCCCCCAGCTAATTTCACCTGATGATTAAACACACTAAGGCTATCTGAAAGGGTTAGCTTAGGTTAGGTTTGGTTATGTTAGCTTTGGTTAACGTTTGGTGGTTAATCTTTGGTGAAATGAGCTGAGAATGGTTAATTTTCAGGTGAAATAAGCTGGGGATGGTTAATGTTCAGGTGAAATAAGCTAAGGATGGTTAATTTTCAGGTGAAATAAGCTGGGGATGGTTAATCTTGGTGAAATAAGCTGGGGATGGTTAATGTTCTGGTGAATAAGCTGGGGATGGTTAATGTTCAGGTGAAATAAGCTGGAGATGGTTAAGGTTCAGGTGAAGTAAGCTGGGGATGGTTAATGTTAGTGAAATAAGCTGGGGATGGTTAATTTTCAGGTGAAATAGGCTGGGGATGGTTAATGTTCAGGTGAATAAGCTGGGGATGGTTAATGTTCAGGTGAATAAGCTGGGGATGGTTAATGTTCAGGTGAAATAAGCTGGGGATGGTTAATGTTCATGTGAAATAAGCTGGGATGGTTAATGTTCAGGTGAAATAAGCTGGGATGGTTAATGTTCAGGTGAAATAAGCTGGGGATGGTTAATGTTCAGGTGAAATAAGCTGGGGATGGTTAATGTTCAGGTGAATAAGCTGGGGATGGTTAATGTTCAGGTGAAATAAGCTGGGGATGGTTAAGGTTCAGGTGAAGTAAGCTGGGGATGGTTAATTTTCAGGTGAAATAAGCTGGGGATGGTTAATCTTATGGCGAAATAAGCTGGGGATGGTTAATGTTCATGTGAAATAAGCTGGGATGGTTAATGTTCAGGTGAAATAAGCTGGGATGGTTAATGTTCAGGTGAAATAAGCTGGGGATGGTTAATGTTCAGGTGAAATAAGCTGGGGATGGTTAATGTTCAGGTGAAATAAGCTGGGGATGGTTAATGTTCAGGTGAAGTAAGCTGGGGATGGTTAATCTTAAGGTAATCTAATTCTATATAAAAAATGACTATGACGAAGAGAGCAGAAGGAAAACAAGAAAAGCCATATGATTCAGTTATTTGATCTAATTTCTAAGCCAAAAAATTGATGTAGTTTAAGAAGTTAGAGAGAGAACAGAGGGGAGGAGGACATACCTTGTGTCTGGGGGGTTGCAGGGGTCCGCTGACTCTACGACTACGCCACAGTGACAGGATCAGGGAGGAGTTAGGAGGTGTGGCAATGATCTCTACACCAAAGCTACGGCGGGTCTCACATAAACACTTCCAAAAAAATTGACTATGATAAATAAAAAAATTAGGCCAAGAGAGGGGGTGTATAATGGTTCTCACGGGGGGAGGGGTGGCACAACACAAACACTTTCTTCTAGTTAAAAAAACACAAAAAATATTCCAAATGTAATCAAGTGTAATTCTACTCCCTCAGCGCGTACTGTTCTACCACAAGTAACTACGTCTACGAGTGCATCTTTTAGTAGGGCGATATATATATTTTTTTTTTTTTTTTACTGTGCTGGGCGGGCGGAAGGTTTTGGCTGATGGTGTGTGAGAACTATGATACAATTATATACACACACAACTAGTTATATTACAAGCTCAGTAACAGTAGCAGGAGGCTTAAGGTTCAGCATCAGGCTAGATCACCACTTGAGTTATTGTCATAAGGCCACGACAGGCTAAAAGGAGATTAGCTGTCAGACCTACACACACACACACACACAGAGGAGCACCACCAGGGACATAAGCCCAGCAACATAACATCCTGTGCTTTAATGTATCCCAACAAACGCGCTCGTCCACACGCTTCACGCCTCACACACTTACACTTGTCATTGTCTTTTAAGGCAAAGTGGTTTTGTTAAAGAGGCTAGAGGCTTGACCATTGAGGGAGTGTGTGTTTGTGTGTGTGCGTGAGGGTGTGAGAGGGCCAGTGAGAGCGAGAGAGAGTGGACCACACTCCCACCTCCGCGAGGGTTAGGCAACTACTGGCTGGCTGAGCTCGCAGGCTGGTAAACTGGGAAGCTGGCTGGTGGGGCGTGTGTGTATGACAGAGAGAGGAAGACAAGCAGAGAAGAGAGATAGAAATAGAGAGAGCTGGGTGAGAGGAAGAAACAAAGCGAGAGAGAATGATAAAGAGGGAGCTGTGTGTGTGTGTGTGAGAGAGCCTCTACCACCACCATCAGAGCTACCATCCTCACTATCACTCTCCTGCTCCGCCACCAGAGACCGACATCGTTTCCACCACCCAGCTCCCCACTCAGCTCACACAACACTTCCCTCCTTCTCTTCCTCCTCACAGTTCAACACCACCTGCTGCTGTCTTGCCGGAAGTAGGTACAGCTGGGGCCTTCACGTAGAAATGTTGGGTCTCGATTTTTCCGTCCTTCTGTAAAGTGACTTAATATGGCATCAGGGAGTCAGGTCACTGAAAATTTTATGATCTTTTCTGAACTCTAAAATTTGGTGTCCAGGAGAGACGAAACTTGATCCTGCGTTTGTAGTTTACGATCATAGTTTTACCTCCTGGCTGCTGACACGGTGAAGTAGAGAGAGAAATCTGTTAACGAATACCTAACCTGACTACTGACTAGGGTCAAGAGCCAAGAGGCCTTAATTAGGCTACTTTTGAGAGGATCTGAAGATGAGGGACGCTGCCTGTACGTGTTGTCTGGGTGCAAACTTCCTCAAACTCTCACTCTCTCAAGTAAACAATGTGAAAAGTAACACGCTATGCCTTCAGTACACAGTGAAGCTACGGAGGCCAGCACTGCACTTCACCGCCTTCTCTAACCCTAACTTGAGAGTTGGGTACACCATTTGCTGTTTGATGGATCTGTATGTTGTCCCGGGCTCGAACCAGCGACCCCTTAGGATAGAAGACACTCGCTCCACTAAGCCACAAACCCCTATGATGTAAACGCGCCATTTAGTTTCTGCACGTTTTGTTGACGCTGGCGGAGATGATGATAACATTAACTAACTTTACTAATTAATTTTCCCAACACAAAATATTAATTAAAAAGGTACATAATACAAATTAATTAAAGTTCATCCTCTTGTTACCTTATACGTAGTGAATTATGACGGAGTTTAAAGTGAGCCTCGTGTGTTGATGTTAAGTTGGGTTTAGACTAAAGTTAGGTGAGGTTAAAGTTAGGTTAAGCTGGGGTTAGATTAAAGTTAGGTTAAGCTTGGGTTAGATTAAAGTTAGGTTAAGCTTGGGTTAGATTAAAGTTAGGTTAAGCTAGGGTTAGCTTTGGGCTGATTAATTTTAAGGTGAAATAAACTAAAGGGGGGTGGCTAATCTTCAGGTGGTCCAATAGTTCACACTCCTCGCATCACTAACCCGAGGTGATGTGAGGTGATGTGAGGGAGTGTGTCGGGGGAGCAACAGTAACACCAAGTACAGCATTACCGTTATATTCATCAACACTAACAAACCCTCGCTGAAATAATAATAATAATAATAATAGTATCTAGCAAAATAAACTTAACTTTTTTTTCTCCGTACAATAATTATATATACTGTATTATATGAGAGAGAGAGTGATTACTGTATATAGTTAAAATAAAGAATAAGATAATGTGTTATATAGTTAGGAAAAAGAGACTAATTATATAAATGACGGTAAAGAGTGTCTACCGTCAAGTTCTCGTGACATAACTGACTTAGTTCGCCATGTTGTTAAGTGTTTCCGGGTATTTGGGATTGTACGCGGACGTTTTTACGGTACTATTATCGTTGTAGTCTTGTTTTCCCTGTAACTGACTCGTTATTCTTAATTTATTGTCGTTTGGTACTTGTTAACTGTATTCTCATTAACATAATTATACTAGCTATTGTAGTAGTCAGATACGAGATGATACTAGATGTCGCTAGATAATGTGAGCTCTGTTTTGGTGTGCTATAAGACTAGGCCAGAGGGATTACTTCTTTTGGTGTAAACAATTGAGTCAGTGTAGAGGAGGGCAAGGGGCTGTTGTGTTAGATAGTGAGAGAGATGTTGTGTTGTGATGTGTTGTAGTGTATTTTGTTAGAGAGATGATGTGTTGTAGTGTATTTTGTTAGAGAGAAATGTTGTGTTGTAGTGTATTTTGTTAGAGAGAGATGTGTTGTGTTGTGATGTGTTGTAGTGTATTTTGTTAGAGATGTGTTGTGTTGTGATGTGTTGTAGTGTATTTTGTTAGAGAGATGTTGTGTTGTGTTAGTGATGTGTTGTATTGTATTTTGTTAGAGAGATGTGTTGTGTTGTGTTGTAGTGTATTTTGTTAGAGAGAGATGTTGTGTTAGTGAGTTTTACTGCGGTGTGTCACCGTTGAACACCGTCATTGTAATCTGGGTCAGCTTTCCTCGACCTTTAAATGTTGCTTTAATACTATAGACGCTGATGCTGCTGCTGTTGACGTTCTGTTATACGTTAACGGCTGCTGTAACTTTCATGTCGTTCCTACTATTGCGTTTTTATATATTTTTTATTTTACTGTTTATGTGCTTTTCGATGTTAGTCTTACCGTTGCTGCTATTGTTCCGGCGTTCACAGCCCTTGTTAACGCCCCCGTACCTCGTGTGCTCGAAGCTAAATTGCCTTGCCAGTAGTTTACTGGTGCTAACCGCCAGATGAAGTGACCAGCGGTATTCGTGCTGTGCCTTGGTGACCGTGAGAGCCGAGTGAGTGTTACGGGGGTGAGGAAATATCGGGTACCTATTTATGATCAAAAACCTTACCTTACATTCGCATCTCACTGAATGACCACTTCTAAACTGAACCTTCTATTACGGAGTCACGAAGCTGAATCAACCTATTGGTGAGGACAAGGGAGGTTGGTGAACTATTTGGTGTACTTGTCGCTGGATCGTTGAGTCAACCTTCATGTCGGGGCGTCTCCTGGGACGTCCATGTCTGCTCCGTCACTGGGGTATTGAGAGACCCCTGTTGAGTAGGTTAGAATATATGAAAGTTTGTGGCAGTGTGTTGAAGAGGCAGGTGAGTGAAGGTGGTATTATGCAACAGGTGGAGGCCGGAGGAGGTGACGGTGGGGGGTGAACTGCTGCAGGGGTTGAGGGGGCTGGAGGGGGGGGGGGGGTATAGAGGCCTCAGACTTAAGCCCCCGTGAGGTTAGATGTATATTTGAATACTGTACTTGTTTATTGTAACGACAAGACCTTGTGAATTTGCGTCCCGTGCGTTTGGCGGCTTGTTAGTGGAAGTTATGATATAGCACACGGTAGACCAAACCTTTTTTATACACAAGGAGATAGTGTTGCCATCACTGCACTCGACCGCCTACATTTTTCCAACTGTAAAGGCAAGTACCCATGTACAGTTTGGGGGGGGGGGGTGTTCCAGGCGCCAACCAATGATGCTTTTGAGGAGGTGGTGATCGCTGCATTAACTCGGCCGCCCGAACCCTTGTAAACAGTGCTTGGTAATCCCTACAAATTGAACCGGCAAAAAAAAGGGGGGGGGGCTGAAAAATAGGTGGTGAAAGACAGTTAAAAAAAAATAAAATAAAAGAAAGAATGCGAGAGGAAGGGGAAAGAAATAGAACGAGAAAGAGCAACAGTAACAGAGGCAACATGAAGGTGAAGGAACACTCGTGGACGTCTTTCTCTGAATACCCTCTCAGATTATTTCGCCTGAGTGATGCTGTAAACGTAGTGGATCTTTTTGCCCCGGCCGCTGAAAGACCACTGAGGAGTTCCACCTCTTATGTAAACTCTTATGTACCGTTCAGGGATCACTCCGACATGACTCACTCACATTCATATTTTTTCCTCGTATCTGTATGTTGTTTTTAATTATTGAGATATTTATGCAACACAGATACAACACAAACACACACAAGAAACATACATACATACAACACGAAAACACACATGAACACACACACACACACACTGTAGTTTGAGCTTTTCCCCATCTAAGTTGTTATATGTCTTATTTGTGTCACTTATGTTACTTGTATATTATTTGTAATTCGTAACCCACTCCCCAAATATGTAACTGTATATTTTCAGCCTTCTGGCTGCCAAGCTCTTTCAATAAACCGTTAATTATTATTATTATTATTATTATTCTATTAACATGTAGCACCATAACCATTATACACACCATCACACACATTGTTAACACAACACCCACTTATAAACATTATACACAGCCATTCATAAACATTATACACAATCAGTCACGAACATACACAGCCATTCATAAACATACTCAAAAGCACCCACAAATTCATACACAGAAGCTACCATAAACATATTTATCTGGTTTGGTAATTCACTTCTTTATGTCAGCGTGTATATGGTGTCAGCTTTAGTTGTTGGTTTTGACAGTTAATTAAAATAAAATACAGTACTTCAGTTGGCTGTACTATTGATATTTCAAACTAATCCACAAACTACTGTACTGCACCTGTTGGCTTGACTCATGGCAGCACTATATGCTTCAGGGTTTACACAGTTCTGTACTAAATGAAACTCTTGATAAAACAAAAATGTTTTTATTATTTTGGTTACATGCAATATCAGATATTATCTCTACAAATGTCAACAATAACAATGATTGTGGTTATCCGATTGTAAGAATATCAGTTTGAAAATAAAATCTGCATCAATATCTCTCACACGACCTACTGCTGGCCCAGGCACTAGACACCCACGGGCTAATGAAGTCCCACCTCACCTGCAGCATGGAAACAAGTCCCAGTTGTGTTGCGAGTAACACTTATTTTTATCTCAGGTGATCATTAATTGTCTTATAACTTGACTGTCCTGCACTGGAGGTGATACGAGTCTTTGTTTAGCAGTTAGGTTGTTGACAAGATCAACAAAATATTTCATTATGAGTGAGGATAAAAAATGATTGTCAACAAAAGGAGGAAATGTACGGTATATATATATACTGTACTATATATATATCACTGTAACGGCGACCATCACAAAACTTTCTTCCAACTAAACACAAACTGCAGACATTTGCTGACCTCATAACAATACTAATTATCCATACACCAACTGTAAAGTCTATTTTGTCAACAATGTATAAATACAATATGAACGTTATAATTACAAATAAAATAAAGTCATTCTCTATACCGGTATATGGAATGTTAATTTATATACTGTAGTCTTTATTTTAAAAAGAAGAGCCATGACTTAAGAACATAACCCCATGGTACTGTATTGTTTAGAGCTAATTCCATTATTATATATATGAGGCCTAATGTGGGACGGATTTCTACCTCATGGTTTCATAGTTGTCAGATGTTTGGTGTGCTGTCATGAGTGCGAAGCAAGAGAAGATAACAATGGTGTTACCTTCAGCGACTAACTCGTAGCTCTTTAAGCTTATCTGGTGAAACTGAAGGAGAGAGGAGAGGGAGGGGGAGCCTATCATTACTAAAGTATAGAATACAGTACCGTATCCTTTTCACATTAAACCATCAGTATTTTTCCTTTAAGCACTTGTCACTTTACTGTACATCTCCATATACAATATCAGAAATTCACTCAGTTTGCCTTTCTGAACTCTCTACATTTTGCTTCCATTCCTGGGTATTTTGTCCCTAAGCTACTGTACTATATATCAGGTGAGGACTTTTTGAACTCATTGTCTAAATTGATGATTTAGGTTTGGGACAAATTATCCAGAATGGGTTTTCAGTCAACTTTCTAAACCGACCTGACATTGTGTGTATTCCCCCATCCCTGCTGGGAGTACTGTACTAACACAATATTTGAACTCTTACAACCTGTCCATTTAGAGTGAGGAGTTACAGTGCTCAACGTGAACATGTCATATCTCTGGTAAATAATGTATCTGTCACAGACTATTTGATCAAATTTGTTATTATCATCCTGATAATCATTCTTCATTATAACTTAATCTTGTGAAAATACAAAATACACAATATCTGATGGCATGGTGTTAAGTGACCTGCTTCAGGTACCACAGAGGGTTCTAAGAGCAAAGTCTGATTGGTGGGGGTCACGTGCCCCTACTAATATTGTACCTGTCTCTCACATTATGAGTGACAAAGGCAGATAATGTGGTCTTAGGTCTTCAGATTTCTAATTTACAGTTAATATAAAGAGCAGGGTAGGGAGGAACTGAATCATATGTTAAAACTCAATAAGAAACAGACACTTGGCAAACAAAGACAGATTATGAAGATAAACATTTTCAGTTTCCTACTAATTAACAGGTAACCCAAACATTAGGTTAGGTTAAATTAGACTGGTCTTTGACATTTGCTACAAACTGCAGAAATGACATTCTAAATTAGAAACCTTGAGACCTATGTTAAGGACTACTTCTCTCATCCTACAAGTACCATACTGTACAGCCAGAGGATACATGGATATATCACTACAAACTGCCCCCATGGAAACAGCTTCATAAGTTTCACTGTAGAATTATCAAGTTCTATCCAAGGGTCAACAACCTAGCTAGGCAAAACAACTATTTATATCTAAGCTAAACAGATCATGGCAGAATATAGTTTTATCTTGTAATGTTAGAAAATGGAATTGGCATAATATAATATAACCAACCAATTTGAGCTTTATAACATCACAGTTCAATAATGAATCATATTTTACCTTTATTAATATAGAAAAAAAAATATACGGTATATGAATGAAGTACAGTATCACTTTAAATATACATAATCTGCTGATTGTTTCTGGCTGTCAACATAATATTTGGAAGGTAAAGTAAGCATTGCACGGTCAACACTATGACATGTGCCGTAACAACCTACGGTAGTTAACGTAATCATGACAAATAAAGTGAGAGAAACATGGCTTCGAACACTGCATTGTACTGTCTTGCTACAGCTTCCAAGGAATGTTCACATTACATGTTGATCAAGCGGGAAAGTGTCATATAGAAAACTGTAATTTAGAGAGAGAGAGAGAGAAGTCCAACAATGATCATTATTCATAGGAGTATTTTCTTAAGTTTATAACTATAAAGAAGTCTTAATATATTTCCTATTCGTTACAAAGTACTTGACGAGCTTAGTTTATGATAAATGGTCCTTGATATAATTCCTATGCGTTATACAATATATATTTCGAGAGATTAGGCTACTGATCTATAAAGCTTTTAATAGGTGTGAAAAGAACTCCTCTTACCTATGTGTTGTCAAATACAAGACAACTCCATCATATGAAGATGAGAGAAGTGATTAGGAAGAAAATTTTATATAAATTAATTTCGAAGTGTTTTTAAGGTTACCCTATGTCATACTCCTTCCCAATATGACAATGGAGTTAAAAGACCTTGAGGCAGATACTGTCCCTCACACTAATGTATACAGTAGAGTATTATAAGCGATTAGGCTCTATCATACCATGAATAATAACCAATCCGGGAAGAGTATGATGAATGATAAGTGTAATTATACCACAGAATGTCGTGATAGTTATGGAACAATACCTGATCATTATTTCTATCTATCACTTTGTCATGGCTAACATATGACACATGTATGTAGGTGCTTATGTCTCTATAGTAGCAGTTAGTGACTAGTAAGATGAGCCTCACTCCAAAAAGGTCTTACTACTACAGTACAGTATAGCCCCAACAAAATATTTATGAGGTTGGACTATTAGTACTGGCATCTAGTTGACCTGTAATCTTGTACAAAACTTTAAGACAACATCAATAGCAAGATTTGTCCTTACAATAGTTTATGACTAGTTATAAAAGTAATAGTGACAATAATAAAAGTAACTGATGTTCACAAAGTCTCACAAGGTCCCCAAATAAGTTCCCTTGAATTTTATCGATATTATTATTGCCTAAATTATGCATAGTTATTTTTTGTATTAGTAGTGTAATAATAATAATAATGTACATAAAAATAATGTTGATACTGTATTCAGAAAGCTTTTACATAGTAGGGTTTTTTCATCCAACAACACTGTTCACGCCTTGCTAAAAATGTTTTATTATCTAAGTAACCCATCACATGGTTCTTGGTACACACATATACACAACACCTAACATTGAAATTAACTTAAACATGACACACAAAATTAATAATGTATCTATAACTATATTCCTTAAAAAAAATATTCTATAATCATTAATCTCTGCAGATCACAACATTATTACAATCCCCAAATAAACTTACAACATGATGTGCAAACTGAACTTTCTATCTATACTGTACACACACAACTTAAAGAAAAACCTCACTGCACAACATACTACTGTTACAATCACTGAGTAATTGCAGTATAAAATATTAGTACTTAAAATATAACAGTAACTACAGAGACTACCAATAAGGCCAATGATCTTCTGGATTGACAGCGAAAATAGTCTGAGAGGATTAGGTGTTTGGTGGTGGCCTGCACACTAAACTTAATCAGAATCCAGAGAGTCACAGACCTTATCTACCAGACAACCGGGTTTCATCCACTACCCAGACACACTACTCAGTAATAACACTATGACAAGGAACAAAAATGAGAACAATTTGCCCTCGTAGGGCAACAGATTTTCACAAAGTACAAGATGAAATACTGAGATATTGCTCATAAAAACTGTATTTCATTCTGAAGAAAATATTATGCAATATCCAGTCCTGAGAAGATCTGGTACAGCTTTATAATCACAACCTCCCAAAATTTGTCATACTGTACTGTAGTGTAGTCTACAGTACATGATCTACCACACCACAGTCACTCAACACTTACATTTAAAGTAGTCACTACAGTACTTTTGTTATGTGTGTCATTTAAAGTGGTCCACATCTTTGGCATTCTGTGTACTTTGGGATAACAAGATTCAGTGTGATATTATAGCTCCTGACTTCATATATACTATGTGTGTACTGTATACAGTATATGTGTGTGTGTGTGCATGTAATGTGATATTCAGTGAGAGAAAACACAAGGCATACACCCATGTAAACAAGTTAATCACTCTGCTAACCATTTTACCCACTACCTTGTGCATCATGAACCACAATCACTGCTACTCACATTAACTATTCACCAACACTCGCCTTTACCTCGCAACCACTGGCTGGTCTCCCACTATACTGTACAGTACAGTACTGTGCTGACATTTGCTTTCCATATAGTCTCTCATCTCAGTCCCTTTAACAGTGTTTGTATTACCTAGATGTTCCGTTCATCAACTACTGTACCCCTATCACAGCCATTCCCACACCAATCTTAAAAAGCCTCACCATCATAATATATAATTTAACAAGTTAGGGGGAAGTTAAAAACAGTATTATATTAAATAACAGACACTGTATGTTATTAAAAAACAGTGATATTTTTTAGAGGGAAAGAGACATGTAAAGTTATATCAGAAGTGTGTCTATTCCACCTCAACTTCTGGAATGTTTTGATAATGTTAGAGAAGATATTGTTGTGGGTCTGCAGTACCACCTTTAAACAACAAACAACACCTGGGTAAAATATATTATATCACGTTGTGTAGCTTTGATAAAATATAAACTCCATCACCAGCACAACTCGCAAAAAACAACAATTAATGCACTGAAGTGCCAACTGTATTATTAATCTTATTGGTGTTTGAATCTGCACCAGGAAGCCTTACCTATCCCCCACCAGGTACAATGGCAGGTCCAGATTCTCAAAAGCCTGTGTGTTACATTAATTCTCCATAAGAGAAAATGTAGGCACCGTATTGGCTGTCTTAGTGTGTCAGATTAAAAGCCAGCTCGGTGCATTCACACATCAGCAGTCTGGGGAAAGGATTTTACCTGCATCTTCTTATAAATACTGTATACAGGTATATCTTTTAAGAGTACATCTTTTGCATAATATAACTTCACTTAAGGTACTTTTGTCATAATACATTTCATAAATTAGGGAACATACACACATAAAATTGTCCATATTTAGCTATTACTATACTTAATTTGGGTTTTGAAGAAACTTTAGATTTTAAAGAAAGATTTGTTGCGCTCTACTTTCAGCTTGGTAAACATAGCATGAGGTTCCCTGTCTAGCCTGTAGCCAGTCAGAATTGTTTGTTTCCTCCCCATCTATCACCTCCACCACCCACTATTTCCCCAACTCCATAACCAACACCATTGTATTCGTTATATTGCATACATTTACGACTACCTGTACTTGGAATACATATTTATTTGTAGTAAGGGAGCCTATAAAAACATCACTTTAATGTACTTTTTATTTTTTACTTATTTTTTTATTATTATTATTATTATTATTATTATTATTATTATTATATATTTTTGGGGAATGCATCTACCTCAAGGGGGTGTTTACTCACTTAAAAAACGAAGAATTTTAACAACCCTACCGAGACAACAGGACTCGCGGCGTTCATTTTAAAATTTATCAAACTCCTCCAAAAACGTACTTTTTTGGAACAAGTGTACCAGTGTAGAATAGTATAGGGTTTATTATAAATTACAGGAGATGACTGTACAGTACTCTACATCACAGTTTGACAAGACTAAACAATGGTGCCATGTCCAAAGTGTGTCGGATACATATTATACAGTATCATTGGTTTTCATTCATCTATTGCTTACTTGGTACAGTTATTCCACCCCAGTATACTGGTATTGGGGTGGTGTGAAGGTGTCATAAATATAGATAAACTTTTCGACCAAATAAAAAATCTTTAAATAGTTCTTAGAATAACATTAAATGATATAAATTAACCAAGATTGTAATGATCAAGGGAGAGCCCACATCTGGGAAGCTTGTTCAGGCATTTTGATTGCCTTTTTTTTTTTACCATCACTGCAGCTTAATCCCTTCTTTTACAGTAGAACAAAATCTTGAGATAGATGTGATAAAGATGGGATTAATGATATGGCACTGAAAATCATACTGGCTTCTCTTGTACAGACTTACAGCATATCTTAAAATATGCATAATGCTTGATTAAAGGCACAGGAGCCAATTGTGAATAAATAAAAGGTTTTGCCGCATCTCAGTAAACGTTGTGGATGACCACATAACTGAATCACATTACAGGTTCAACAAACAGACATCCATCTGTATGAAATAGTATAATGATGATGGATTAAGAGTGTGTAGAGTTCACTTATAAAATAAAATTGTTCAGTCTATCTACAAACACTTCTACAACAGTGAGGAAATTGTAGTAGCGATTAAAGAATGCGCCGAGTCTGACTTCAACGATGAGGTTAAGTTTACTCCTTGCTCGAGAGGTAGTTATTCAGACGTGTGAAAGTGAAAATGGGGAGCATATGTACTATATGTGATATTTTTAAGTCCATTCATAATATTCTTACTCCATTATTATCACACATAATAAGTCTTCCCATTTGACAGCAATACAAATAGGCTTAGAATTAGGACACAATCCTAAAAGGTAAGAACCTAATAAAATGGATTTTCATCAATCACTGTTTGCTGATGTTGTGTTTATGGCCTCACTGGTGCCATTTTGTAAACACTTAATCTTAAAAAGCAAACTTGGTGAGGCAATACACGAGGCTGCCTGGAAACAAAGTGGTAAAAGTGCTAACACAAAACATGATGGACAGAGGTTGACGTTCTCAGACTCCAACAGAGGAGAAGACGATGTTGATTATGCTTATTAAAACCTTCAATAAACAAACATTAAAATCCTCCATAAAGTACTGGCTATCTTCTCCTATATCATCTCTGTTAGGCTGGCAATAATGTACAGTATCCTTGTGGTCCTGTATATAACACTGGCCACCCTCTCATAGTAATGTATTGAAATAAGTAATTTAAGTAGTAAATTACATGAAAATCCTTATACCTGTATTGCTAGATATAGTACATCACTGTACTAGCCAATCTCTCCTATACCAGGAATAACCGCCTCTGGACTTCCAATAATATATGTATAGAAATTAATAATATATATAATTTATAAGTTTGTGCTGGAAATGAGCACATCAGATGGTTATAATAACTTTTAGTAGCAGTGTGCAGGTCACAGCTTTTTACTGCATAGTTAGGACAAGTCAAAACACAACCATTGTTCAACAATTTGGTGGTAGTCATAAAAAATTACTACCAAAATTGTCATTTGCATCAGCAATTAGAAAGACTCACCTGAATCATCATTTATAAACAAGCTTACAAGGCAATATTTCCCATTTTTTATTTGGGTATTCATTCTCCAGATACCAGAATGAACAATGAAAATATTTTACTTCAAGGTCTAATAATACAGTCAACCCTCACTTTACGCGGTTAATATAACTCGCAGGGTACCGCGGAAAGTGAGAAACGCGTAAAGTGAACAACATAACATATGGGAATAATTGAAATAGAGACCGGGCCGACCCCCAAACTCCACTTTTTGATGACACACAACTATGTTGTAGTAAAAATTTTATCTTAACTTTCTGATGGTATGCACACACAATTAATAATTAAGAGAAATATCAATAATATTAGGTTTTTTAACACTTACATTAGTAGAAAAGATGGCTGGGCACACGGGGATGGGCGGTTGGTTCCGAGGCAGATTATTGGCCCTCACCTGTATCAATTGTATCACTATCCACCACAGAGGCTTGCAGGGCCTCTTTGTCAAACCCCTCAAAGTCCATATCCTCACTATAATTATCACTATCACTGACTTGGGCCGGCTGTGGTGGGTGAAGAACTCGGTAATGTTTTGATGACTGGGCGACCTTGTGCGCACCATGCTCGCGCCGCTTACACGGCGGGAGGTTTGGATCCAAAAATGGCGTGGCTCGCCAGCCGCTCTCCGCGTAAAGGGGTACACTCACCACGGAATGTGAGCATTCCTGTTTCGGCAGGGTACTGCGTAAACGTGGAAACACGGAATGTGGGACCGCGTAAAGCGAGGGTTGACTGTAATGCTAGCAAGTACAGTAATTGGTATTGTCATCTAAAAATTATGCATAGCATTTTGCAAACGTTACACCTTGATACGACTCACGACACCCACAAAATATGTGCTGACTTATGTACAGTGTTTGCGAAGACTTCTTCGGAAAGACTTTGTCTGCACCGGTGAAAATGAATCACGTTTCTTTAGTTCTTACCGTGCGTATGTATATAAACTTTTACCCAGTTAAAATTTCTTATAAAAACATAAGAAAGGAGGAGGGACGACTGCAGCACTGTCATAAAGTCAGGCTCAATCAAGTCCTCCATACTCATCTTAAGTAATTACCTGTAGAGCATAAAGTGCTGTATGCAACTCATGACAGGTAATACTACAAATTCATGTCCAGAAATGGCCCCACCTGGTCTTGTGATCACACGGGCCGACTGTCTGTGTAATCTGGAGAACAGGTCTTAAGTCATGGGAAGCAAAAATCCAACTCATAAGGCAGCTATTCTATTGTGATGGCTACATCTCCAGTGCATTTAAAACAAAACTATTCTCAATCAGTGTTATTCTGTAATTTAAGTTCAAAATGTTGTAATTAAGATTTTTTCCACAATAAAAACTAATTTGCGAGTCTATTGTTTAACGTTATTAATGCACCAATTTTTGTTTCTATCACAGAAAAAAAATTGAACTAAAAGACCAAACGTCATAAAACCCTTAATAGTTCTGACCATCATCCTGGTCATGTGTCATACAGTGACCAAGTGAAAAAGAAGTTCTTTTTAAAGTCCTTTGAAAAGTTTACTAAATATGGAAACTGCTGAAAACATTTTAACTTTTTGTTCACGTTTTAACCACGACTTACGTGACTATTTTGGTTTCTACGACGAGATAATTAGTGATATTATGCAACTATCAACGTATAGTTGAAATGCATAAGACCTTAACCGTCAAACGTGGGAGTTATCTTAAACCTAAATTTACATTAATTAAGGCTTATTCTGTAATTAGATCATGTAACAATACAGATCTCACACACTAGCCCTCAGATAAGACAACTGCACTGTAAACCACAAAACCAAAATATTGTAATTGCTAGCTTTCGTGCTTATACAAAATGTATAAACGCACAATTCATTCACGGTAATATTTGTCAAGAACATTTTATCAGCGGTCTTATTCTGGGACTAATGAGTGAATCTTGTGAAAAATGATAAAAGTTTAGAAAGAGGGCATTAATGTGCTTCTCACTTCAAGGTGTAGGTAGCACCTAGAGGCTATATAAGGATATATTTATAAGATTATCACAACATTATCACCAATACTGGGAGGGAAGAGGGTCCAGGCAGGGGTATACTACACACTGGCCAAGTCCTTCACTCTTCACACAATGATCCTCTCTTCCTCATATTTATTATTATCCTCCGGATCAAAGAGGTGGAGGGGATATAGCCATAGTAGTCTGTCTGTCTAGAAAAGTGATTTCCATACAATGACTAATATATTTCCTTCTACTCGGATGAACTGTAGTTATTACAGTCTCGGCTGATGATATTTGAGATTCAATTTATTCTCCTTAAATAATGGCGATTTCCTTTACCTTAGTATCTATTGCAGGACATATAACTCCTGCAGGTGTGTTTGGTTATGTTATTTTTTAGCAATTTATCTCTCGGCATAAACTGGAGACATGTTGTTGGTCATTAAATATTTAATATTTAATCACTTGGTAACTAATAACTGTACTGTACTGAGCTGATGTTTGTTCAGTGTGCAACAAAAAGATATGGAGAACTAAGTGTGCATTTATAGGCAGTACCAGGTAACAATTAGTCTCCATCTACCCCTTTTTTGACCCTTCCATGACCTTGGAGTGACCTTGGTCAGCTTTGACTCACTAGCTGGTGAACCCATCCAATACATCTGAAATAATGTTTACCCCCTTTTCATTTATATTAATTGAACAATGTGTTGAGGGAAAAAGTAAAAGGAAAAATTAATTATACTTTTTTCTTAACACATTTTCTAAAATCAATATCTTGAGGATGGTGGTCAGGGGAAACTAGATACAATATTGGAGTGGTTCACCAACCTGAGACCCCGAAGAAACTACAGTACAGGGTAATTATTCGTGTGACTGATGGTGCTTCAAACGTGAGGATATAATAACTTGTCGGATTATTAACCCTTAAATGACGACTAAGGATTCCCTACTCCATACCCCCCTCAATATGTGCAAAAATGGAACGCAAGGAACACGAAACGTCCACTGATGATGGCCACCGTCTAAGGATTAATTGATCACGAATATGGGGAAGAAAAATATCATCATATCACAGAAAGGCCCTTCCAACCTTTTACTTGATACACTCTGTTGGTAGTAATATATTTTAAAAAGGGTTTCCATAATGTTTGTGGACACCTGAAGATGATAAGCCCTGCTGAATACCAGTTTTTAATCCTCAAAAGCAAGTCCTTTTGCATATCATTAAAAAAGTCATTAAAATGTACAACTAAATTACATGAGGATCTTAGTACTGTACATATCATATAATGACATCATGCTCAGTGTTAAAAACTGTTATATGTTGAAAATATAATTCATCTTAACAGTATGTCATCCTTGAAGTGCTGAAGTATCTTCTACATCAACTTTGTGCAATCTTCAGTCCTTCTTGTACAGACTTCACAAGGTGACGGGTTAAAAGTGTTCAGAGCCGTCAACTGTTGGTAAATTCAAGTGACTTGTCTGTGTGTCCGGTGAGACATACATCTGCAACAATAATAAAGTAAATCACAAAACCTTCTGGGTAAATACAGTACTGTAGTCACTCGCCAACTGTGGGGGCTAGGTTCCCGATAAACCCTGTGTTTGGCTTATGGGAAATAGGGGGTTGGGTTCTATGACCATGGATAACGCTCGTCAATGCTCAACTAAGTTGCTGGTTCTTTAATAAACAATACAGTATAGTCTTCATTTACGCGGTCACTTGAACCCGTGGAGGTCTGCGTAAAACGAGAAACGCTAAACAAAATAACAGAACATATGGGATCAATTGAAATAGAGACTGGGCCGACCCCCAAACCTCACTTTTTCCGACACAATGCCTACGTTGTAGTAAAAATAACATCTTAATTTTATGATGGTATGCACACAATTAATATTTAAGAGAAATACAGTCGCTGGTTAATGTCCATTCAAATAATGGACTCAACTCCCCCCCCCCCCCCCCCCCACGCTCGCTGGCTTTCCTCCCTCTCTGAGAAATGTTTGGGTGAAAACACTAGGTTTTTAAGTTATGTAATAAATAATACCTCTCATTATGGTTAGGATAATATAATTGACATTGCTGGATTCTTTGCAAGACTGCGAATAATTTGAATATAAACGTCATCTATTTTGCACAAAAGATAAAATTTTTGCTTTCTCTAATAAAATTCTTAAATTAGATTTAAAATTTGTACTGTATGTCTAATGCAAATTTTAGGTTGTTTATATTTAAATTAATCACCATCTTATAAGACTTCAGCAATGTAAATTATATTCTGGCCGGGTAATTTCTATGAATTTTGTGAGCTAAAAACAAATATTTAAAGTAAACAAATTATACTTCACCCAGACACTATCTGTCAATCAAAATACCCCTCCCTCCTCTTACCATGCTCGCTGGCTGCTCCCTCCCTGAGAAATGTTTGGGAGAAAAGACTAAGTTTTTATGTTTAGTAATAAATAATACCTCAGACTATGTTTAGGATAATATAATTGACATTGCCGGATTCCTTGCAAGACAGCGAATAATTTGAATATAAATGTCATATATTTTGTACAAAAGATAAATTTTTGCTCTCTCTAATAAAATTCTTAAATTAGATCTAAAATTTGTATGTCTAATGCAAATTTTAGCTTGTTTATATTCAAATTAATTACCATCTTATAAGAATTCCAGCAATTTAAATTATATTCTGGCAGGGTAATTTCTGTGAATTTTATGAGCTAAAAATAAATATCTTCAGCTGGGCGACCTAGTGTGCACCCTGCCCTTGCCGCTTCCCGCGTAAATGATGGAATGAATCGTGTAAATAAAAATTGTCGGTCTGGCAAGGTGCCGCGTAAATGACCAAACGCATAAACCAAATCCGCATAAATCGAGATTATACTGTCCCTGTATTGTACATTTAATTAAATTTGAAACAAACAAATATAAAATAACTTACTACTGTATAATTATATTAAATAGCACTGTAATATAAATGTTACAGTACAGTGGTCCCTCGTTTAACGAGATTTCGGTTAACGAGTTACCTTCCATAAGATTCTTAACTTCAGTTAACGAGCAATCCCTCGATTAACGAGTTTCTTACGAGCCAATCTGACATGTTTTCGCTTGCACTTGGCAGTCAACCAGCTGTAGTATTAGTCCGCCAATACAGTAATCGGTTCTAGGGCTTAAATTCCTTACTATTTTAGTAAATATCAAGAAGTTTATACGATTCAATAATTTTAAAGGTTTAATATTAAAGTTTTTAGTCATTTTAACAATTAATGAACATAATTTAAGGTAAAGAAACTAGTTTCTGGCGCGCCATCCAGCCTGTTAACACAGCAAACAGGCGTTAGTCTCTCTCTTCTCAGTGGAGGTAACATCTTGCTCGAGACTCTCTTCAACTAAATGCTTTTTTCTGTGTTTCCAAGCAAATTATTGGTCATTTTGAAATTTATTTTACATATTGACAATACATAGCACAGTGCAGTGTTATTTTAAAGAAAATATTCTTTATTTACAGCTAGTTTAAACTTTAAAAATCACGTGTTGACATTGTTTGAATCCAGCATGGGGGTTTATCAGAGATCAAGAAAAGCGATTTCAATCCAAACTAAGCAGGAAATTATTAAAAAACATGAAGAAGGCATCAGAACAAATGCACTATGCAAAGAATATGGCATGTCGACATCAACTGTGTTGACAATTCTTGCACAGAAAGACAAATTTAAACAAGTGAAAGTGAGAGACAAATCTACCAGAGTGTTTAAAAGTAGATCCCTAACTGCAGAAACAGAGAGGTTACTTCTCATCTGGATTAGGGAAAACCAGATGAAAGGTGATTCAGTTTCTATTGAATTCATTTGTGAAAGAGCAAGGGAGATTTACGAACATTTAGACAGTCAACCTGGTTCTTCAGGCACAGAAATTTGAAGATTTTCGGGCCAGCAAAGGCTGTTCCAAAAATTTAAGAAAAGAAGTGACAATTTCAGTGTTATTAGGCATGGTGAGGCTGCTAGTGCTGATAAAGAAGGGGCAGCAAAGTTTTTAGTGGAGTTTAAAGAACTAGGGAAGAGAAAATTATCTTCCACAGCAAGTATTCAATGTGGACGAAACTGGGCTGTTCTGGAAAAAGATACCCAAAAGAACATTCATCACCGGAGATGAAGCCTCTTTACCTGGGCATAAACCCATGAAAGACCGTCTCACTCAATTGCTTGGTGCCAATGCTTCAGGGGATTTCTGACTGAAGCCTATGCTTGTCTACCACTCTAAAAACCCCAGGGTGTTCAAGCAACAGAAAGTGGTAAGAGGAAATCTTGGAGTTTATCGGAAGTCCAACCGTAAGGCATGGGTGACAAGACAGCTCTTTAATGAATGAGCTGTTGATGTGTTTTGCCCTTCTGTCAAGAGCTACCTAACCACCAATAAACTCCCTTTAAAGGCTCTTCTCCTCATGGAAAATGCTCCTGGTCATGACCCTGAACTTGCCAGAACTTTGGAGTATCAATTTAACTTTGTGAAAGTGTTGTTTTTGCCTCCTAACACTACATCAATCATACAGCCAATGGACCAGAATGTGATCAGCAACTTCAAGAAGTTGTACATGAAGAAAATGTTTAGGAGGTGTCATCAGGCAACTTCCACTGATCCTGAACTAACACTGAAACAGTTCTGGAAGACACAATTCAACATCCCGGAGGCTGTAAAATTGATTGTGTCATCATGGCAAGAAGTCTCCACTAGATCCCTCAATTCTTCATGGAAAGCACTGTGGCCATCAGTAGTCCATGATTTTGAGGGATTTGAGGAAGAAACAGAGTTGGACCAGGAGATTGTGTCCATTGGTCAGTCACTGGGCCTTGAAGTGGAGGATGATGATGTCGAAGAGCTTGTGATGTCTCATGAGGAGGAACTTACTCCTGAAGACTTGCAGCAAGTGGATGATATGTTAGAGGCTGACAATGATGAGGAGGAAAGGGAAAGTGATGACCATATGTCAACTTCAGAGTTGAAAAATTTTATTTACTACTGGGAGAAATTCAGGGAACTGGCTTCAAGGCACCCAGATGTGGAAAAATCTGAACTAACTTTGTGTCATGTTGAGGACACAATGGTCTCCTTCTTTAAACATAAGTTAAATGATGAGGAGGAGAGATGCCCCACAGACCACAATTGACCCTTTCTTCAGTAAAAGGCAGAGGGAACAAGATGTGAGCCCTCAGCCTTCCACTTCAAGAAGGAGAGAGGATGATGCTAGCCCTCAGCCTTCCACTTCATGGTGGAGAATGTCAGTCCAGAGGTTCCTGACATTTTCATGAAAGGTGACTCACCTTCCAAGAAGCAATAAAATGCTTCTCCTCCACCTCCACCTCCACTTCCTTCTCTTCTCCCTTCTCCTCCCACTTCAAATTCACATCAGCATCATCATCCAGGAGCCTTCTACATACACACCTCAAAATAAGTGTAAATTTCTAACATTTTTGTTGAATTTAGGCAATTTTCGGTGAGCTGGAACCAATTGCCCAAAAACCCATTGAAACAATGGTTTCGGTTAACAAGATTTTCAGTTAACGAGCAACCTGCTGGAATGGATTGTGCTTGTTAACTGAGGGACCACTGTACATCTCCGTGGAGATGGCATGTTGCTAGAAAATAAGAAAATGGAGCATGTGCACGTGTACTTGGCAGGTCGCCAATTTAAACTGTCCCTAAAGGTACAGTTGCTAGTAAAGTCCTCCCACAGCCCCGTAGGAGGACTTTTGCTGACAACTGTACATCCCCCTACCAGGCCAAGCTGTGGTATTGTTATTTTTCAATTGGTATTTTTGGGTAGATATACAGGTACATAATTTTTTATAATTTAATTAAATTTAATTTATTTTATTATATTTTTTTTAATTTTACATGCACACACAATCATTCATACAGAATGTGGTAAAAAAAAATTATCAGGAGATAAAAAATATGTAGAGAATAAGCATTTCTTACGTCCACGGGAGTTAGCCAAGGATTGTGGAAAGGGGATGGGGAGAGCGCTCCTGGTCTCAACACTCAAGTTTTATGCGATGTATTCATCCAGATTAAACTTTGTGCAACAATACTCAACTCACCGATACACTCGTGTGCTGCTTAATGCCATTCCTGTTTGCCACTGTACATACGTTCGACATTGTCACGAAGCAGTTTGACTTGGTCAGGTCGGAGACTAGCGATGGTCACTTGTTTGCGTAGGAATTCATTCACCATCTCCTTAGACAGACCGAAGGCATGCATGTTGCAGGTGAACGTACTGCAATAAATTAATTATGAGAAAAGATGATGTCTAGATCATAAGTTAGTGAATATGTTACTCAAAAACAGAACTCACTCCGAGCCAAAAAATGACCACAACGTCATTTGGGCGGTCTCAAAATTCCTCTAACCAAATCTAACCTAACCTAGTCTAATGTAATTAAAACAGAAAAATAAACCAATATAAGATATACAAACATGTGTTATACAATTATTCAAAATATACAGCATTTTGATGTAATATTGGGTTTCCAACTACAAAATCCACTACTGTACAGTGCTGCAACATAAATTCAAAAGGCCCTGGCCTAGTAACACCAATCTTTAGATTGGACTTACCCCAGTTGACCAAAAGTAATGTTCTCTTGATAATGGAGTTCATCTGTGACAGCTTGTAGTCTGTTGTTCTCTACCTCCTCTCGGGTCACCACAGGTCGCAGCGAACGCTCACACTGGAGGGCATCAAAGAAGGCAGCATTCCAGAAGCGTATGGACCTCCAGATTGGTTGTTGCCGGAGATAGGAATAAAGAAATTCCTTACTCCGATTCTGTCCTCCTGGTGTCATAGCTGGAATTAATTTAGCAATTTGAGATAATACAATGATATTATTTATATGACATGGGCTATTCCAGAAACCTCACTCTCTGACTGTGTATCTTGCTTTTTATTCCATGAAGTCAACACTGGGTTAAAACTCAGGTAAACACCCAGACAATTGCCGGTGAGATTTAATTCATGAATTATTTGTACCATTCTGCTATAACCAACGTTCTGAAAGGAAGTTTCACAGGAAGTCACATCTTAAGGTAAAAGGGTAGTGAGTGATGATCCAGCACTGTGCCAATATACAAACCTTCATGGTAATAGGTAAAGCACATGTTCATGAGGCTCTTGGCAGGGGAAAAATCCTCTGCCTCGTTACACTCGAACAACATAACAGAGAAGTGTTGAATGAGTGAGAAGAAGGTGGCCTCTGTGACACACTTGCAGCATCGCTTGGCGTTAATGCAACGTGCAAACCATAATCTGCCTTGCTCAGTCTGCAACAAAATGTGATTAATTTGTAATTCTTGTACAGTTTTGTATCATACAGAATGTACTATAATTGCCTTTACATTATAAATTTTTAAAGACATAATGTTTAACATGGTAAAGAGAATATACCAGTAGCTATTAAAATTTACAACATTTTAGGATTAATATTGAAAAAGGAAACAGTTCTTGGCCAAGGAAGGTTCTTATGGTATGTATGTGATAAAATTGTTTCCAAGAAGATTTAAAACATTTTACAAGTGGAGAGAGTTGAACCAGACAGATCCATGGAATGTTGGAAATTAGATATTTGTGATAAGATGACAGAAAAAAAATTACCTTGGAAAGTGAGGATGATGAGGACAGTTTGTACTGGTTTTGATAAATAACTGGATTAAGTGGATAGGGATTATTGATTTGGGTATACCATTTAAATACCTGTGGGTTTTAAATGCTTAATTAAAAAATCTGTTGCCTGGTGCAATATAAAAAATTAAGATACCATACTGTAAAGCAGATTAAACATATTATTATTATTTTTTAAGTGGAAATTATAACAATGATTGGAAGAGATATAACTAACACTGCAAAAGAAGGCCTCGAGTATTACAGTATATTCAACAACCGGGAAAGATTAAGAGCAAATGGGTATAAACCTGAAATAGAGATATGGAAGGTATGGACTGCTGTGTGTACATATTTTCAGGGAGATGAGGTTGTAGTGGGATATTTGGAGTTAAGGAATCTATATACAGTAGATAGTGAAAATCATAAGAGGTGTTGGTATTCCTGTGAACTAAATGTTGGGTAGTTGTGTAGAGGGATGCCACTATTTATATTTGGCTAACACAAGATGATTTTATTCACCCTAAAGGGGACCAATACACAGGAGGTTAGTAGACTACCTCCACTAACCCCTTCACTACGGCGACGCAAATTTTAATATTCCATTTGTCTCCGCAAGATGATTTTATTCAGCCTGGAGTGGAGCCTGGTTAATCACAAAGCAACTCACCTGAGCCAACTCTCCAAAACGAGCTTTCCTATCCACATCAATAATGTACGGCGTCTTGTAAACTTCCTCCACAAACTTCCGCATGAACTCCTTTGGCTCGTTAAAATCTTCTGCCTGACTGTCGTATGATAGACTGGAAGCCCAAGACTGTAATGAAGTCTGTGATCCTGTTTTGAAAAGGAAGTATAAGAGTACTGTAGTCTGTTTAATGGAGTACTATATTAACTGACAGTATTAAGTTAAGGCATACTGTGCTAAGTGATAATTAATAAATTTCACAAATATGTTAAAAGGTTTCAATTCATCCATCATCACTAAACCATTCAGATCAGTATTTAGCTGCCTCCAAAAGTATTAATAAAACAGAAAGCTTAAAATTTAGTATCAAAATCAGTGTTAGAAATCACCTCATCATAACTTGAAGATCATAAATGTAGTAAGTCAATCATAAAAAAAAAAAAAGCAAATAAGTTAAATGGAAAAATAATGTCAATAACGAAGATCAACGCTTGTAAACCCTTAAGATAAGTGTCTGGGCACCAAATACAGTACTGTACACTGCTCCTTCGCTTAACGCTGGAGTTGTGTTCCCGAAAATGTCGTGCTTAGCGAATCCGCGTAGAGTGAACCCATTATATATAACATGGGGAGATTGGGGATGCTTCAGTTGGACCTCAAAAATTCCCCCCCCACACACACACACACACACACACCAAAAACACTAATACTGTACACGTATATCTACCAAATTCACTTAAACATGATGTTGTGGAGGTGCTGGCGTGTCCATGAAATCAGTTCCCAAAAATTTAACACCCCAGCCATTTGCAGACACTAGGCTAAGTCATGCATGGCCTCCTTGCCTCACCATAGCAACCCAGCCTGGCTGGGGACTCTCCCCATCCAGACCCTTAGCAGTGCTCCGTTCATTTTATGTTTTTGATCTAATTATTATTATTTACTTTTATTTATTTATTATTATTTTTTTTTTTGGCATGTTTGGTGTATGTGTGCATAAGGAGTGATTGTGGTGCTGGAGAAGTGATTGTGAGGAAGAGTATAAAGTAAAGTTATTTGACAGGTAGCATAATGTTGGTGATCATTTTGTGTGTGAATGTGAGTGCATGAGAGGCGATGTCGGCCAGCCGCCAGTATCTCCTCCCTCCACTGTGTGGTCTTAAGTTCCAAGGTGGAAGCATGTGCTGCTTCCCTTATATCTCACTTATTTATGAACTACTGTACCACTATACAGATAAAAAGAAAAATTGGTGTTCTTTGTTTCATACAGTGTAAATAAAACAACTTTTAATTTCCTTAGAGAACAATTACATGGAACCATGGTGACAAAAACAGACAAAAAAACAAGTTAATTAATCCAAGAGATGTTTTTGTTAGTGGCCGAAACAAGCACCAGCTAAACTCTTAAGCCCATGTGGCATCACTACCCGTGGACTGTAATGGACTCGACCACTTGCTCGCACAAAACATTTTCTACCCGACTCCGTTCAGCTGAATTTTCCCGTGTTAGTCCGGCTCAACCTGCGTTCCAGTGAATTTTAGCCTTGTGTTAAGTGATACACGGTAGTAATAAAAAAAAATCATGCTCAAGCGAATCTGAATTGAACAAACCCATGTTAAGCGAGGGAGCAGTATAATCTGACATCTGAATACATTACAGTACAATATTCACCCATCAGGTCGGATAAATTGTAGTGTGATGATACTGTCCTGGCACTTGATGATACACAGGCAAGAAGTAAATAAAACTAGCACCTCTCTCTCTCTATAAAAAATCTAAATAAATGTTGGCAAACTCTGATTGTAGTTCTAAATTGGAGAAATAAATTATCGTAACTCAAATTCCAATATAATGCAAGCTGTAAGTTGTTAAGAAAAGCTCGAGTATGGTGCGAAACCTTCAAAATCTCTTACCTGGTTACTAATGACTCTGTGTTCACATGCGTTAATTTATAAAAATTTAACTCCTACCAGTGAGAACATTCTCTCTCTTTCACACACTAGAATATTTTGGAAAGTTTTAGGAAACATTAAAAATCCAGTTCTAACACCTACACACTACAAAATCCAGTTGCCAGTAATTGTGTCACGGTAAATAATTCCATAAAAGAGCTATACAGTATATATAGCACATGGACACAGTAATAGAAAAAGCAAAGCAAGAATAAAAAAGATTAAAATCAATATAACACGACATGATATCAGTAAAGACACGGATCAAGAGGTATGACAGTCTTCATATATCCCAACCTAACTTAACCACCAGCACGAGGGCTGTTTAAGAATAAGTCCCAGTGCTAATGCTTAGGTTCAGTTGAGGCCTATTATAACTGACACCCACTTGACCAGTCGCCAACTTTTCTGACGTGAAAAGCAATGTTGTGCTTCTACCGCTACAACACATTTTCTTCTCAGAAAAGCTTATCCGGTAATAGAAAGTTTTAAAGTATTGAATTAAAATGAAAGAAGAATGCAGTGAAAATTATTTTAGATCAAAGTTTAAAAAATTTTTATGAGAAATAAGAAGGAAAAAAAGATTCATTCCTGATGGTGTAGAATTGAGTTTAAAGTTGACTTATGAACCAAATGTCCAGTCAACAAGATAATTATAAACTGTCAGCAAATACATGTACAGCAGGAGTGCCAAAGAGGGAAGACTTAGTGTTATAACTGAACAAGGCTGGCAGTTGAGGTGGTCAAGTCACCCAATGTGCCACAACAAATTCCAAAGGGAAATAACTCGGGGCAGTGATGACAGAAAATGGTGATTATCTGAGATCTTGTAATATAATGTACCACAGAATGTACACAATTTAGTTACAATCCATCAGTAAGAATTTGAGTTGTACAGTATTGTTCACACTCCCTGACAAACAGATGTAAAGCTGCACGTCTATTGTCCCACAGCCCGAGACAACAGGGAATAATAATAATTACTTACGATTCACCAAGACGCGTGGCTGAATCTCTCTCATTCTATGAGTCCTAAACAAAATTTTAAAGCTCTGTACAACACTAATTCCTTCTTATGTCTTTTATTTGGAAATTAAAGTTTAGTAATAATCTAAATGAGAAAAAATAATTGCAAAATTTAACTATAAAATCTTATGAAAAACCTCCTCTCAAAGACTGGTTAAAGCCAATGATACTGTACGATCAAAAAGTCCCAACGCACTTCTTGACAACTAACACTGATAAAAAGTCATAATTATATGGGAAGCATAATCAATTTGTTGTCATAACACTGTCATGACAGAATACCTTTGTCATTACTGCTCTTGGGAATACTTTAATAACATTCACCATAATAGTATACAGTATATTAGGCCAGTGACTTTACAGATTCTGAATAGATTGTGTCCGAATACCACAAGTGGACCCCGAAACTCCTTACATACAGTAGATAACAATCATATAAAACATAATATAAACTAAATTTTCAGTTCCTTCATATTTACATAAGGTAGGATTACAGTTATTCACATACAGTGATCCCTCGGTTAACGAATTACCTTCCATAAGAATCTTCAATTCGGTTAACGAAATTCTTACGAAATCATGTCAATATGTTTTCGCCTGCTCACCAGCTGGGTTATTAGTCCGCCAATACAGTAATTGGTTCTAGGGCTTAAATTCGTTCCCATTTGAGTAAATATCAAGAAGGTTGTACTATTCAATAATTTTCCAAGTTTTATATTAAAATTGTTAGTCATTTTAACACATTTAACATAATTGGAGTACAGGAAACCTAGTTTTTGGTGCACCAATCAGCCACTTGACTCGCCCACTAAGGCGTTGGTTTGTATCTGGTCAGTGGAGGTAACATCTTGCTTGTGGCTCTCTTGAGCATGAACTATTTTTACGTTTTTACAATACAATTATTGGTCATTCTGAAATTTATTTAACATATTGATAATATATAGTGCAGTGCAGTATTGATTTAAAGAAAATAATCTTGAATTACACCTAGTGAACTAAAAATTTTATGGGTGAAATGACGGCATGAAGCATGGGGTGATTTCTCTTCCACCCCCACTTCCTTCTCTTCTCCCTTCTCCTCTACCCCCACTCCCACTTCTAATTCCCATCATCATCCTCATCAACCAGGAGCCTTCTACATACACACCTCAAAGTAAGTGTACTTTATTGCATTTATTTTTACTTCGTATGTAATTTTCGGTGAGCTGGAACCAATTACCCAAAATCCCATTGAAACAATGGTTTCGGTTAACGAACGACCTTCAGGAACGAATTGTGTTCGTTAACCGAGGGACCACTGTACAGGAATAATCCTAACTTATGTACAGTGATAGAACATCTAAAAATTCTGGTTACGTTACCTTTACCTATGACTCGGGTATTTCTGTAAGTGGTTCAGAGCATAGGGGTGTGTTGGTGACTTTCAGACCCGATCCCTATCATAATCTTGACAATCATTTGCCTAATAACTTGTAATAATAGTAATAATGAACAAGAGCTTTATAAGATCTACAGCAGGTGCATATATATGGTCTAGCACACCACATCTAAGGTACTAGCACTCATCAGCTGTGTCAAACTTGTCAAGTACAGTATTAAGGGAAAATAACTGTGTACTAGAAATCTCAAGCAGTCCTGCACTCCATCCTCTGAACTGGTATGTGATTTATTGACAAACTTGAATGACAATCAAGAACTGAATTGCAAAATAATCTGAAATCTTGATTTAATGCATGAGATGGGTGAGCAGGTTTATGAACTGAGACTTCTAGTACACTAATGTTGGAGATAGTGACAAAACACTCGAAGAAAACGCTGAATGCAGGCAGGTCGTGGGAGGCCACATAATGGACTAACAAAGGTAGTAGGGATCTCTCGGCAAACTTTGGGATGACCCCATCTTACCTGATAGGCCCTCTACCAGCAAGAACAACAACATAAAGATTATTATTATGAAGCAGAGCAATGAACGTCTCAAGCTAAGGATAGAATTTACAATCAATTTTGAATAGTTGTTAATCACAGCAGCCAATCCAATGTCTGTTTATTGCATATATAACTGTCATTAGAATTTATTTTTATTATGAAGTTTTAACTATAAATAACATGATAACAGTCTAACTACATAAACAATACTACCAACAACTATAGTTCATAACACC
The DNA here is from genome assembly GCA_958450375.1 of Homarus gammarus. NCBI lineage: Eukaryota > Metazoa > Arthropoda > Malacostraca > Decapoda > Nephropidae > Homarus > Homarus gammarus. Next base: position 5,469,482 of record CAUDMG010000854.1, read on the forward strand.
CATTACTTTTTCATATAAATTATTACGGATACTTTTATTTGGTTACTGTTGTGTAAATACTTTATATTTGAGAATAAGGTCCATTAAATAACTTGGACACCTGAAGCCTTGACAAAGTAATACTGTAGTTGATGTCTACTCAACAGTGTCTCTCACGGTCTACCCCATATAAGAGTCAGGTTAAGCTACATTTCTACTTCAGTACTGTATTTAGGCTTAAGGGACCACCTGTATTATACCAACACGACATGAAAATTATGGTACAGTACTGTGCTGATACTGTACCTACATCTTCATTAGTTCTGTTACTCCAAAGTAATATGTCTGAATCCGATCGTGAATCCGTTACTTCCTCCAGAATCCTCACTCCCAGAAAACTGACGAAACCTTAATACTGTACAGTATATGGGACAGGCATTTACATAAAGGTTCTGTTCCTGAAAATCATTTGTAAATTGATCTTTCATAAATTCATGGATGGCAGGACTGATGGTCTTTGATATCTACCTCAGGTGTAGTGTTCTGTGACCCTTATTTTAGACTTCAGTATAATCCATTTACTTACTCCCACACCTCAGGTACCGACTCCACTCATTGATGTTTCTTTCCTTTGGTTGGGAAAAAAAAAATCCCTCTCGTGTCCTCTTTTTCTTATAATAATTAGTGCATTATAGCCTGCATTCACCCCAAGAGAGCAATAAATCTTTTTCCCTTTCCTTAAAATATAATAAATTTCATCTCATATAGTACTGTATTTCTTTCTCAACTTGGCAAGTAATCTATAGCTTGAAGTTACTTTGTGGTTTCATCCAGAAGTACGAGAAAGATCTAACGAACTTTTTTTATTACGTCTGTCCTTGTCATTTCAGTCCTCTCGTTGCCAACATGCACCGACTCACATGCAGTTGACATCTTCATTCCTTAAACCAACATATTCCTGATGAACAGTGACTGAAGTGTCTGGAGATTAACACTCAAGCTAAATATTGCCACATAAACAGGTAGTACAGTACAGTATAGTGAAGCTGAAGAAACGAAAATAACCGGGTTTTTAATGTGAGAAACATGATCACAAGACAGTAAAGTGTAAAAAGCAATTGGTATAGACCAGATGAGCTTGATGACTGGCTTGAGTCTTTCCTTATACAGTATAGTATGTAAAAAATCAATCTTTTTATTTTAGACAGAGACTTGACAAATAATAATTAATGAGACTTCCAAGGTATATTCACACTGAGTTTAAAGTCCTCCTGCTCTGTGGTCTCTCAAAAGAAGTTTAAAGTTGAGGATTGTCAGACTCGGGGAAAAGACCATCCTTGTCACCCATTGTGCTACCTTAAAAAATTACCATAGTAGAATAATGTCTACTTGCTCTGGAAGTTCATGTTGGATTTGGTCATGTCCTTCTCAGATTATGAAAATATTTTAGTTGACATTATGTATCTCCCCCTTATTGTCAGACTTATGAGCAGGTCACAATGGCAGTGCTGGACAAACGGATATACCTGTACTGTAGGCCGTTAGATGGAGGTTTCACATCAAACGGACTTCGATCTACAGCTCAAACAGACACCAACTAAAATTCACATGACTCGCAGTGACTTTACTCGGACAAAAGCAAATAACACAAACCTGATCTGATCCACAGTTTTTTGTGAGGATCTGAGTCGGTGGAGTCGAGGCTCGTTGAGTGTCCCAGACCCTCTCCTTCACTCGGGGATCCACTGCTGATGATGTCTGGAAGGAGGCGAGAGTCTTATTGAAGATTCATGATTTTATTGTTTAATTTATCATTTCACCACTTAGTTTATTAGACTTTGGACAGTTGGTTTGTTCTTTGTTACTTTATGAACTTTATTGTCCAGTGTTTTTTAAGAGAGGAAATCAGAGTACCCAAAGGAAGACCACAATATCTGGTATTGTCACACTGGATAACACCCTTCCCATGTGTGTCTGGGCCAGGACTTGAACCCATGACATAGTATGAGAGATACTGTATACACATTACTGCTGTACTCTACCACCAACTCCACATATAAAAATCCTCAATAGGGTTCCATTATACTGTAAAACTTCAGATTTGGTTGTCGAATAAAGCCGTGAAGTTCAATATTCTCTTGATAATTACAGAGTTTAAATTACTATAATATAAACGTTTAAAGTTTTTCATGTGGTACAGTAACTCTTGCACCCATCCACATAAGACTTAGTGTACAGTTCTAAGAGAGGGATACTGTGATATAGATATGTATACAATATTACTTCTTTTGTATGTACAGTACAGAAAGGCACATTAGTTAATTTTACATAGTATGGAAATTCCTGGCATTTTCTCGTTGGTGTTATACTGTGTGAGGGAGGCAGCTGGTGGTCGGTTAAAGCAGGTTGTGTTGCAGTTGCATGTTCATCTTATTCTTATGTGCACACATCTAGGGAGTTGCTTCTACAATTATTGAACATTATTTATTCTGTTATCTACATAGAAATAAATACTGAGAAGCACTCAAGTTAATTTTATTTGTGGAAGTTCTTGAAGTATTATTGTCAGTGATATATAGGGTAAGGAAAGCCATTGGTGATCGACTTAGCTATCTTGTGTTATAGTTCTTTTGAGTCAGCTGCCATCTGGGGGTGTGGAGGCTACACTGTTGCCAAACCAAGTTGTCCCTTCAGTCTAATATAACATCTTTTAAGGCAAAACAGTAACATTATTGTGGAATACACTAAGTTTGTTCTCCTTTTTTGTTGCAGTACCTTACCAAGTTATTACCTCGGGCTTCAGCTTCTCTGCCGAGGAAGAAAAAGTGAACTGTGTCAATTTACTGTACAAGGAAACAGAAGAAATCAGTGGGGGTGAGTGGTGATATATCTATCCTGGTAAGTGTTAAGTCTTATTATGTATTGTGTTAACCTCATCATATTTTCATAAAGTTTTACATACTGTACAGCGTTGTTTATAAGTAATGTTAGTCAGCCAACAATGCAATTTTAAAGTTACCATTTCATGCATATTTGTTCACATACAGTATATTTGACAACCAAACACATCACAACAGTCAACACACTTAATGGTGAAGGTAGCTTTAAATGTCCATTAGTGTAATGTGGCGAAAACACACTACAGATTAAGTATTTTTCAGCACACTAATAGACAGTGTGGACAGCACTGCCTTGACTGCCCTCACCTCCCTAGCTGTAAAGTTAGGTACAAGTGTTTAATCACAGCTGGGTGAAATGGGGTTGCCCTCATTGCAAACCGGCAAACCTCAGGGTAGTTGAGCACTGTAGCCAATGAGGCAGCCACACCCCCCTCCCATAAGGTCAACTTAATTGATATTTTAAAAGGGTATTAACAGATACAGAACATACCACTAAAGAGTACAGTACAGTATAAGTTATAGCTGACTAAGAAATATGATTTTATAATGGTAAACAGAAAAAGGTATTAAGATAAAGCACACAACACAAGAGTAAACCCAAATAAAGAGATAATAAGAATATTCCAACGTACAAAGTAATTCAGATTCACTCAGATTAGCGAGAATAAATTGGAACTCAATGACCTTGAATAACCAATGATATTAACCTTACTTAACCATACTCTACCTGAACCTTCTCCGGATGAGTCCATTTTAAAACAATGTGCTTAACAATGGCGCCTTCTCTGTGCACTACAAGTATAATATCCCTTGTGAGGTAGTCTGGTGTTAAAGGGGAGATGGACACACTCCTCTCTGGGCTGTATGTAGGAGAGTGAACGAGTGAGTGAACAGGTGTCAGTGTGGGTCATAAGGCAGGTGTTGGCCTAAATATCCCTTCCCCTCACCTCCCACCCATCCCCCCTTCACCAGTGAGCACCTGTGTATTACTTATACACACACACACACATTCTGTCTATCTCCTTTTAATCTCTCCCTTTCTTTCAATTGCACTCTCAATTTCTGCATCTTTATTCTCAATCTTCCTTCAATTCTCTCTGTCTTTCAATCTCGATTTTTCTTGTAATTTCCTTTCCTCTACACGCTCCACCTTTCTCTACAGTGTACAAGAGGCCAACAACACAACAGACATATCCACCCTGAGCCAACCTAGTGTCCAGGGAGAGCCAAGAAGATTGGACGACTTGCCCATAACTACAGGTCCAACGTCACTTATCAGGCCTGCACTTTCCAACATCACTTACCAGGCTTGAACTTTAACTTGTCATAAGGGTCTGGTCCTGTTGCATAGAGCGAGTGCATCGAGTTGAAGGAACGTGATGAAAGGCAGGTGCTCGCTCCCTCCACAACATCCCGTGCTTCTTCTGCCTCGGCTGCCGGTATTAATATTTGTAGCTACGTAGGTACACAGAATTTACAAACCCCATAAAAATTTTTGTACAAGACCAGCATTAAATGAGTGAGCTGTAGTGAGAGCCTATTACATCACCAGAGGGAATATGACATACAGCAGGCATCTGATTCTCACTCTTATAAGCCATGCTATCAATGTACAGTGCTGATAGTGCACCTTTAGCCAATAATGCATCATACTTTTTTCTGAAACCTTCCTAAAATTGAGAAACATACTAAACAGTCTAGACTCAAGTGCTTAACCTCTTTCACCAGACCAATGCAGCAATAACCAGACTTAGTCCTGCAGTTAGGAGTTGATTACTCTACATGTACTGACCCTTTTCTTTGACCCGGTTCAGTATTAAACTCATGCTTGTATGTTTTACTTTCCTTAATTTTCTATTGTTACATGGTCATCAGAAGCAAGCTAATAAGGCCAAGTCAGCATGGTAAAAGATCCTATCCTCACAAACAATAAACAGAGCTGGTCAGTCCACTCACCATCCTTGTCATCCTTGTCGTCAACACACTCCACGTTGATGGCACAGGTATTCAGCTCATGGGGTTCTTCCCCTGGTGCCTCACCTGTGTCTCCACTTAGAGTTCTCATTGCAAGTTGCTGTAGATGTAGTAATCACTTTTAGTGGTTGAACTATTATTACCCTCTAGAGCTATCAAACTGACACCAAAATTAATAGGCTTTATCTCCTGTGTATAAAGAACTTATGTCACTGTATGAAGTTTATATAATATGCACCCGATAGAAATTTAATTCTCAAGGGGAAAATAATCACTTACAGATGGAAGGACAATAACTGTTTTATTTGCACTGGGGATAATATATAAACAAAATTATCAATATGTCTGTACACTATCGTTTACTTCTCTTTCAGCAATGTTTGAGATGGATCAAGAAAACTATGAATGTAAACAAAGGGAGAAAACGGTAGAGTGGTGAGTGACGGGTACCACGAGAGAGAGCGTCCTGGAGGAAGACTACAACAACGGGTGGGAATACTCAACAGGTACTGTACTTCATACTGACTTACAATCCTTCACTATTACTGTTTAAATTATTAGGCCTTTTCATGTAATATACTAATACTGTACACACACAATGCTTGAACCTGATCTCATCCTTGCGGTTGATTATTTCAAGAAAGAGTATCATCATTTGTGTGTACAATTCATCCTCCAAGAAATCGTAGGCTTGATTCTCAGCATTGGACAGAATTAGCTAACATTTCATCATTTGCTAATACACAGTTACTTGTCTGGATTTATATCAATAAGCTTTTGTAAATGAATAAAACAATGAGTTGCAAAAAGTTGTCTATATTCATATTTTCTGTTGGATTGAGAATATAATAGTACAGTATTTAAAATCCTATAAACATATATTGTACAAACATATCATTTAGGTGTCAGTCATTTCTCATGAGCAACAGAATATAAGGTATTGGTGAGTCACACACTATATCACACTCAATTGACTTAAAAAATGAATCGATACCTTAATTGTCAACAACAATATCACAAACAAAATATATCGCCAGATGTGTGAACTGGGTTTTGTTTAGTCAAAGCGTCACTGACAAAGTTATTACATGTACAGTATGTGGAAACCAGAGCTTTAACAGACAGACAATGGCATTACATTAAACTTCATGCACATGGGGAATACACAACAATACTTGTCACAATCTTTAAAAAATCTGTATAAAGTCTGTGCATCCAAAAGTCTGGTGTAACATCACATCGTTTACAGAGAAAACAACGAATTTTTATCTATTTCTTACTTTATAATCAACCAATTTCTTGGGAATGGCCTGATTGAAATTATTGAAGTGGTAGCGGAAACCTGTTTTGGGTGATTCTGGGGTGTTGGTGGGCAGCGTGGATGGCTCAGATGATGATTCTGACTGCATTAGTTCCTCCAATGTTGGTCGAAGTTCACGAAGGTTTTCAAGTTTGAAAGTTTCCTGAAGAGAAACAAGTAAATTACTTTTTAAACTAACCAGAAAAAACAAAAGTGACAAGAAAGATCCATGATCGAGATAATTTTCTGGCTTTGACAATATGTATACTGGTACAGGGTATATAAAGTAATTTTGCAATTCTTGTTGCTTGTGGAGCCAGTAGTCAAGGGTGTCTTGTTACTGTACATACCAAAAGGGCATGTTTAGTCCATCAAGCTTTCCCACAAAGGCAACTGGGGGAATATTTTAAGACGCTACTCGTAAGATCACCCAGCTTTCTGTCACATCCGTCACCCTAAAATGTGTGAGGGTTGATGGATAGGTCACCTTAATACAGGCAGGACTGCAACAGTCAATGCCAAAGACCTGGATGAGGTTTTGACCAAAATTAAAGCTAGATGGGAAACCATATTGTTGAGATTTGATCTACCCAAACTTTCAATAAAAATGTAAGTTACACTGATAACATATTGTGATCACCATCTAAATATCCAGTCATAAGATCAGTTGGAGTACACACTATGAAACATGTTTATGAGGACATGTTGCAGGGTTGTAAGGATCTGCTCACTAACATATTGGCTTGTCCTCAAATTGGGTTGTTTGCAAGTGTAAATTAACCATCCGTAAAATGTTCAAAAGGGACAACACACTAAGCTTTGTGAACAGAAGCAGAACAAGAGAGACCAGGGCTTGGTGAGAACTACTTACCATGGCAGTAAGCTGGGGTATGAATAAAATGGAGGGATTAATTGTCAAAATCAACACAGTAGCTGGCAGGAAACTCATGTATTTCCTGTATCTAATCTGTCTTATCTGGGACTGTGACGGATGTGATGGAAAGGGGTGTGCAATCCCTACTCTACAAAGTGGGTTTGCAACAAGAAAGGCCTCCAAGCCATAAATTGCTTAAAATTTGCCTGATAGTAACCGGAACACCTCGCCTTAAGGTAATCATAACTAACCTGTACAAGTATGGAAAATGGCCATTAAACAGTAAAGGTGATGCAGACAGTTGGAACCTTGGTAACCATTTGTGTGTCCTCAAAACAATAATGTTAGAAAACTGAAAAGGAATTAGTTACAGCATTTAACATCTTGGCCACAGGTTGGGTGGCGAATGAAGATTGTAAAGCAAATAAACTGTACAGTAAAGCTTACCTTGATCATCTCCTTCATAGTAGGAGAACGGTGACTGTCTTCAGGGCTTGGAGGAAGCTTTAGTGGAGGGGTACTTGGGGGCTTTTCTGGTATAGGTGGAGTTCGTTCTGATGATGCATTGGAATTTCCTGATGCGGCAGAGAATACAGAGAGGCGGGAGGAGATGTTAGAGGATATGCCAGATAAGAGATCATTTGAGGTGTGAAGAGCAGATCTGAGCCTTGTGCGCAGGAATCCGCCGCCGGTTTCATTTGCTGTTGCGGTCATTCTGAGAGCCTGATATGGAAATCAAAGTTCACTTATTATTTTAATAGGACTTAATCCTAAATATAACAACTATATCCCAGTTTAGAAATTGTATGCCAATTATTTAATAATAGGTTTATACAATGACCTGATAACCCTCTTACATAATTGACAGTCAGATCAATTTCACCCCTTTGCTGGCTGATGACACAAGTTGCATCATCCAAACCTCATTGGCTTGCAGGTTGACGACAGTGGCTGCATCGTCCAAAATTAGGTTGGGAATTTTTTTTTTAATTAAGCTGCCTTTGGTTTAATAGAGCTACAGGATCAATAACAGTTATTTATTAACATTTGTTGGGTGTGTACGATGCACGACATGATGGATTATGCCTAAGAAATACCACTGGGGAGGGAGTCTGGCACTCAGCAACACACACAGCCTGCGTCATCGGCCAGCGAGAATTACGTCCCTTCGTCACCATTAACAAACCAGGCTGCCACACTACCCATTAATCACTGACACTACACACCTGAGAAAGTTTTGGACGTACAGTAATAAAATTCCTTGATGGACAACCCCAATTTAATCATAGTATGCATGTTAACCAAGCCACGATGTACAATACAAACCTAACATGATCGTTTGGTTAGGTTAGCTTCAGCCAGGTTATCAGTGTTTGCTTGGTTATTGTGAGTACGGGCTGTGGCAAGAACACAATGAAAGCCAGACCAAGGTGTGTGTCAGGGACCATAATGTTATATAGCTGTGGGTATTTAGTCATTCAGTATATTAAGAACAACATGGTAAGGATGTACAGTAGTTCATGAGAGTTGTTTTGATGACATGAACCAATTAGACTTAAGCTATCTGACTTTATTAAGGATTACTGTACATTGTAAGTCTAAGATCGTCAGGTTAGGTTAGGTAAGGCAAGCTGGGTTAGGTTAGGTAGCCAGGGTGGTTCATTGTATCTCGTCACTGTGATGTTTCACCTATAAAGTACATCCCTGCCAACACTTTAAACTACATCGGTGTCATACGGGTAAGAGAACAGACTCAACTATTGCCTTCAACTACTTAACAGGACTATAACTAATACCCCATGCAGTGTATAGTTAATTTACAGGGTTGTAGTAGTTTATTATCCCACCTGGTGGCTGTGGTGAGTGAGGTGGGGAAATACAACGAGTGTTATCCAGGCAGCCAAGATCACTCCAGGAAGCTGTTTTTAAGGAGTGTGAGGCAGCATGGATAGATAGATGAAGTAGGTGAGACCCGGGAATCCCTCTTCAGTATCTCTATCTGTATCCCGTGAGGTCAAAGCGGCAAAGATCTGAAGACTAGAAAATCAGCAGCAGCACTTCTTGACGCTCCAAAGAAACTTTCTAACCCATCTTATCGGAGGTACTGTAAGCGTAGGAGGTGATACAACCATTGGCCTACCGGTGGGGGGAGGTAGCAGTCAGCCTCGGTCCCAGGAGGTGAGAGAAACAGCTGACTCCAGTGCTGATAGACCGAGCAGGCGCCGCTCTGGCATCCTCCGCCACCCCCTCCCCCCACTCGATAACCAGAAAAGACAACTACAACGTTTGATCACTTGCTATCTTTCATATATGCTATCTATAATTTTTATGTGAGTTATAATTGGAGATTTATTGTAATATTGCTTTTGTCTGGACCTTTTCCGCGTTCGCACCTTGAACAAAATGAAAAACTTAAATACTGCAATTATAATGGCATTTCGTCAATGAAATATTTATCATTCATTTTTAGATGTGCGACTTCAGGATATACTAAAGTAAAAGCCTTTCATTTCGAACTTCTCCCTAGTACTTGTTAACATGGTTTACGTACTGTATATTTTTATAACTTCTTCATATCCTGCAAAGTGAACGGAACAACATATGAATCGTGCGGTTGGCATATGTCACTCAACGTTTTTCATGTTTCTACCATAAAAATAATATATATACAACTTTGAGCGTATTCTAGCATAATTATTTGACAAAAAAAAGGTTCATTTTGACATAGTTGACAATTATATGAAGATGTAACGTGAAAGTCGGGGCTGAGAGTCGTGTTTACAATACGAACTTTTTCCAGGAGCGTTCTTCTGTCCGATTTGATTTTCGAACGAGAATATCATCAGGATTTTACCCTTTTCTGGCATTCCAGTAATGATTTTGAACAGCCAAAATTACATAATGAATTATTTAACTTACTGTTGGTTTTTATAACTTGAAGGTATTCAGAAAATAAATTTACTTTCCAGAGGACTTTCGGAACTGAAGTCAAGGATACAAACGCGGGATTTATCAGTGGTATAATCATATTCGTGAAGTGTGTAGTGTTGACCTTTTCTCTCATATGTGATGCTTTAAAACGTGGTATTTCTCCGTGACATGGGTAAGTTGTCCTCAAAAATTATCAATTAATTCAATTCATAGCATTTGTCAATTCAGGCGTCCGAGAATCCCTCGGAAAGTTGCTAAAAAGATGAGCATTGGACTCGGGTACCCTGACAGGTGTCTGTCCCAAGCCTGGAGGCTGATGGTAGGTCACGAAATTCACCATGATTGACCTGCCAGGTAGCCCAAACTGTCAACATGGTACATTTTGGTATAGAAGATCATAAAATTCGCCACGGTTGTTCAGTTTATTTATCCAGGTCAAAATCATTGTTCGGTACTGTAGGTCATATTCACCTTAATCAGCCAGGTAGCCCAGGTTAACAATATACTGTATATATGGTATGGTAGGGTCATGGAATTCACCAGTTAAACTAATTAGTCTGATAGTGTAGATGGTCAGTACAATACAGTATAACCTGGAGACTGGATATATATAGTTATCTTATATTTCCTTATTTAAACCTTGTAGTTTGGATCAGTGTGTGTGTTCTAATAAATGAGTCAAAATTGATTTGCTTAGCTGGGAGTACAGTATAGTACAGTCCTACTAACTCTGTGCTGTATGTATAAACAATAGATTCTCATAATGACCATACAGGGGTGTATAGATGAAATGAAGACTAAGGCACATTAAATTTTTTTTTAGAGTTTCCACCATCCACACACAACCTCAAAGCCCTATCGACTATTAAACACCAAGATAACATTTATTACCTGTGTCCGCTGATACTCACCCAAGTGATATGTTTATTAGAACATTAGTGAGGCCACCCTGAACAGTGATAGTTATGAGATAAAGTAAGGAGCATGATCTGTTATAACTGTGATAACTTGGGTCGGTTAGGTTAATGGATGCTACAGTTTAAATATCCCTGTAGACTGACTTCAGCTCAGTAGACAACATACTATAACATAGCATCTTGTAAACTTAGGTAACCTACTGAAACATTTGAATATTTTCTAGTTTCCAATATCAATTTAAATACACAGTTTAAATAATAGTCTGCACTACTAGTACTTTTATACAAAACTCCCTTTTATTTTCTCAAAATGTATCTTCCTGTACTAAGCTTTGGGTTACTCATTCTCACCATTATCCTTTTTATAATTGTCATAAGCAGTAGTATTATGAATACAGAAAATAACATCAGGTGTAGGTCGTGCATTAATCTACAGTATTGTGTAGTTACTACAAAGATGAGAGAGAAGCTCCATTTTTGGAGGGTGAACGGAATTGCCTGTGAAACTTACAAGGGTTGCCCAGAATAAATCCTTAACAACTGTAGACTCAGTACAGTTACTGTGTTCTGAAACTCCAGCTTGAATTTAGTGTAGGTACCCTCGGTTTATTAATCTTGTACCTGCAGTGTATAGGACCTGCTTAAGAAGGGCAGGTGACTAATAATTTCAGTAATGTGGATAGTAGTTGAGTTTAAAACTTTAAAGGGGTAAAGTGTGTGCATGTGCGTGCGCATATTCAGATTGGGTTGACAGCGAAGGAAATGTCTTTGATAAGCAGTAAGAGTTAGTAAGAAGCGGCCGTAAATTTTGTCTTTGTGGGCTGGTCTAAAATATCTTAAAGTTAGTGGATCAGTCAGTCAGGATTTATACTGTACTGTATTGGACTGTGTTCATAACAGGCCACAGGAGAGAACCATATAGAATACTGAACCACTGTGTTCAGAGTTCATTTAACATTCAACTTCAAGTTGATATTAGAAGTCCGTTGTATTGATAACTTCCCCAGTTTTAACCCACTATCTGTTCTTCCCCTTGTTACTCCGGGCAGGGGGTTACTCACATTCCAAACTACAGTACAGTATGTTCCTTTGAAGGCTATGTAAGAAATTTTTATTAATTTGTCTGAATATTAAATGCATAACGATTTAGACAATCTTGAAAGGTTTAAAATATATGTTTATCGACATGATTATTTTCATCAGTCACCGTGGATTATAAAATTTTATATACTGTACAGTACTGTATTGAACATTAAATGTTGTTGTACATATGACTGGCAGATGTTAAGGTTCTTGGAACGTACAACGAAATCCAGTTACGAAATACTGTACTGATTACCTGCATTATGTGAGATCATGTGATATACTATATCTATAAACCGGGTTTAATCCAGTTATCGTGTTCACAATTTCCGGATGCAGACACGGGCGGAAATTATTACACCCAGATAACTTGTCTTGGACGGGGAGGCAAAAATAACCAATAAGACATATTACATTATTTCAGTGTATTGTAGAGAGTAATTCTCCCTGTGTCTGTACTGTGTTTGCATGAATCACTGATCACTGCAGTGGGACAATACAACGCTTGTCATCCCCTTGTAAACTACAGGTCATTGGCTCCTTTGTCTTCCGTGGTTGATATTGCCTTTATTTCAAGTTACTCAAGCCAGTTTGCATCCGCGCGCCGTTATCGTGTTCTCTGTGGGTGATAAGACGATGGAATTATATACAGAAAATAGCACAAGTGTCTTAATCGTCATAATGAGTCGACTGATACCACAACACGTTTAGTTGTAGCGTGAATGGACATCTCTATCGTTTGTTTGTCCTGAACGTTGCCAGCTGGGTTGTTACACACTTGTCGATGTAGTGAAGATGGTAGATAAATGAGATGGATTATCAGTAGGAGATAACTTGGGTATACAAGCTAAGGCATTGTCTACTGCGTATCTCGCCCACACGATTGTCAGTGTCCGTAAAATTGTGTACCGATGTATCATTTATTAGAAACAAAGAACTAAGTTATATTTCGCATTTTATACCATCAAGATTATTAAGAAGTCCGTGATATGATTTATATGCATACTATATGAAATATTTGTACAACTGTTCGGGGAAACACTGATTATGCACTTTCTGTCCGGCAGTGACCTTACTGTGTTTATAAAATATTGACTAAACAATGAATTATCTGGTCGCGGGTTGTTAAAACAGTATGCTGTGGCATTGATTTGCATATCTAGCTTTGAGGTATATTGATGACTTATAGACGTGTGTTTATTTCGTTATACGCGCATACGTGTTCATATATACTGTACATTGAAAGAGGGGTTAACCTTTGACTTTTTTTTTTCGCTGTCAAAGGTATGTTGACGTAATTCAGTAGGGGAATAGATCGATAATGTGTCCAGTACGAGTAACCTCACACTCAGTGTGTTTTGCTAACGATTCTGCGAAGATTTGAACCACCGAAACTAACTCGGTACACTACATAACTACCGCTACAGATAAATGCAAAATACATGTATTAACAGTGCAGTATTATTTAATTAAAACTCAATTGTATTGTAATCCCACACCGTAAGGATTAGACTAGGATATTTGAGTTCGTTCTGGTTACGCTAGCACCGTTCAGATTAATCCATGTTCGGTTTTATGAGTTGGAATCTCCCTCCCTCTGTTATTGGCTTGGTGGGGGAGGGGGGGTCTACAATCTCCCCCAGAAACAATGTGCAACTCCTGTGGCAACGCGTCATTTACTTGAGCCGTGGATTATGCTACAGTACACCCTCACCACCTCCTCCTCCCTCTACTCCCATGCCGTGCCCAGCCTTCCCCTCGCCTCTCCTCTCCAAACATCCACACTTCCCTGCCACAAACTCGCCTTGCACTACATAAAGCTGTAATGTAAACTGGAGGGGAGGAAGATTTGGAAGGTCGCGGTGGCACAGAACTACTCCTCCCCGTGTGTACAGTATGTTCTCTTTCCTTTGCTTTTGTTAACTGTTACCACGGGAAGCCACCTGTTTATTGTAGACTGTTTAATGATACGAAACTTGCGGAGCCGGGACTTTTTTGTGGTACTACATAACCACTGGCTGGATTCTGTTCATTCCTAAGGTTCTGAGGAATTTTTCCAGGATGTTTTTGTTCTTAGTGTTTAAATCCTTGACATACCAGGTACAGTTAAGTGTGGAATTCTCCCGCAGTTACATTAGGTTTGTTTATTTGACTTGGGATAATGTAAGGTTAGGCTTTGTTATTATATGATTAGGTTAATTTGGTCTGGTTAGGTTTTCAAGGTTAAGATAGGCTAGATTGTTGGAGTTAACAAGTGGTGGGTGGACCTTCCTAAGATTGATCCCGAGTATTCACTGAAAACATCATCGTGGGGCTTATTTGCTTCCATGACTCCCTGTTATACTGTATTAAGATTCTCAGTTTTTTTTTCATGTTCAGTGTGACATACAGTACTCCACTTACTATGTGTTTGCTTCAGACTGTAGCTGTAGTGTGTCATAATTCGACATGCCAGGCTGCTTGACAGTAAAATGCATTTTTTTTTCGGAAAAGTGGATTTCTTAGAAATATTTCAGATTATGTTTGGTTTTGAAACGTACAGTACAATTTTTGGAAATAAATATCTGATTATTTTTATTTCTGAAATGTACGGTTCTTAGAAACAATCAAGTCAGGCTTGTCTTTAGTTCTGGAGAGAGGGATTCACAGACAAATGTGAGAATAATGTTTTCAATAGGTTCTCGGCAGCCTGTGTTAATGTTACTGCTTCACAGGAAATTTGATTTGATTATTTTAAGGTCCTGCACCGGAATAAATATTGACTGGGTTCCATCACTCACCGAAATACGCATTAAATATTTAATCTTAAGTACAGTACAGTAATATGTAAAGTGTCGGTGCTTTATGCTTACCGGTATCATCAAATTCAAAACAAAAAATAAACTTCGGTACAATGACGTAAAGGTCCACATATAATACCTCTTTGTGGACCTTAGTATGTGATAGACTGGTTTGAGGTGATACGAATCTTAGGCTCCATAAGACAAAGATGAAGCTGCAGCTCCATGAGAAAAATAACTGTTGGTGGTATGTCATTCTCCCATTGTTACAATCTCAAACTACATGTAGACTGTAGGTTTATTGTTCACGTCTGTCAACTTCATAACTTATGTCAATTACTTCCATTAGCATGAACGAACAGTTATTTTAGATTGTCATTCGATATGTGTTCTGTCATTCGGTTATGAAATTTGTCAAATAGTTGTGTAACAATGTCTCAACTGATATGTGAAAAGGTGTATTTTGGCGTGATTCGACAATACACTCCCTCTGTTAAGGTTACTTTAGGAGTAAAGGTTTCATTGGTGTAAGATTTTTACTGATGAAGGTTATTTGGTGTAGTGGTTAGGTTATCGTACGTTATATGCGTTAGGGTGGTTGATATAAGCTGTGGTGTGTGTAATAACCCTCAAGTGATCCAACTTAAGCTCTGAACATAGACGTGACAAGGGGAGGAGGTTAGTTTGTTGAAGGCATGGTTACACGGCGGTATATGGCAACACCACCAAGTTTACTTTGTTAATCGGGTTAGTTTACGTTGTTTACACTCGCCTCGCAGTCCTGTCGGAAATATGAGAGTTCATTAGTTATCTGCCCAAGATCCTGTTTTGGGCTAATGACTTGACCTGGAAGGAAAAGTTCACATGTTGACGGAGTTATCTCTCGTGTGGTTCACTTTGTTATTTAATTATTCAACTAAAAAAAATGTGTAACCTATTTTATTTATCAGGAAATAAATCGGTTGAAAATATGTAAATAGTTTCTTCTTAGTTCACTTGATATGGTATAAGGATCCATGCAGTTTATAGCATTTAAATTAGATCGTGCTTTTAGAGTATAACAATTATATATAAATAAATAACTTTCTGTTAGTTCACTTTATATGTGAGGATTTACCCGCAGTATTTTAACTTTATATAAGTGGTGAAGGGAGAGATAAGACAAAGTGTTCTCAAATCTTTTCGTTGCCAAAGACATTCTGCTGTTGGCGGTTGTATGATATTAGAAAAATACTCTGAGGCAGGGAATTCCACAGAGTATTAATTCAGGGTGCAAATGAGTGTGTGTGTGTGTGTGTGTGTGTGTGTGTGTGTGTGTGTGTGTGTGATCGTCCAGATGTACTCGTGGGTACGTTATAGGTTTGGGTACCATTAGCGGTGTGGGCGTTAATCGTAATCTGTTGGTTTAGGAAATGATTTAAGTTCTCACATATTCTAGGAGTTTCCCTGCCATTTATTTCGTGAAGTAAGGTAAGGAATGATTAGATTATACTAAGGTGTATTTACTAGAATATCATACGTAGGTGTGAGACTCAACTGACCGGGAAAACCGAACATAATCCAACACTACAACACATAAATATATGTTAAGGTAAACTCATACAGTACGTATTAGATTTGTGTTCAAAACAATTTATGAAAAGAATATCCGTCAAGAAAAACACATTGCTTGGAATTCCGATCACTGACACTAATAACTCCCACCAGTGTTAAGTCGTAAGGTGAAATAAGCTGGGGGAGCTTATCTTCAGGTGGTCTGGCAATTTTGTTAGTCATCACAGGTTAATAATTCCACGGCTGTTTTTCTTTTTTTAACTTCTCAACCGGTTTAAGGTGTTACTGTGGGACTTGGTATACTCAATAACCTTTACCTCTTTCCCTTAACATGTGTCCTGTATAAAATTTACAATCTTAAGTTCTGAGTTTGGGTCATTGGAATAATTCAAGGTTGGTTTTTCTTCCGGATTTACACATAATGCTGGGTGTCATATTGACCATGATGCGTCTCTCTCTCTCTCTCTCTCTCTCTCTCTCTCTCTCTCTCTCTCTCTCTCTCTCTCTCTCTCTCTCTCTCTCATAATTACCATAACCAATCAATCCTCTCTCACTCCCTCACACCCTCTCCACTATCCTCTCTGCTCTTGCTCCCACCTCCACCATCCTCTCTGCTCTTGCTCCCACCTCCACCATCCTCTCTGCTCTTGCTCCCACCTCCACCATCCTCTCTGCTCTTGCTCCCACCTCCACCATCCTCTCTACCACTCCCACCGCCACATTCCTTACGTCACTGCCTACTTTAAGCTCTTGTCATTGATTTTTTGCTGTTACCATTTTTACCCCACACGCCTTAATTGTAAAGTCACTCACCACATAGGTTTGGTTTGGTTAGGTTAGGTTAGGGTATTTTGGTTTGGTTAGGTTGGGGTATTTTGGTTTGGTTGGGTTAGAGTATTTTGGTTTGGTTGGGTTAGGGTATTTTGGTTAGGTTAGGGTATTTTGGTTGGGTTGGGTTAGGGTATTTTGGTTTGGTTAGGTTAGGGTATTTTGGTTGGGTTTGGGTGTCGATTATTTTGATGTGGTTAGGTTAATTGGGCTTGGTTGGGTTATTTGTGTTAGATTAGGTTGTGTGGTTGTGTGAGGTTTTTTGAGTAACTTACAATACTTGGGTTAGGTTAAGTTTGTTTGGGTTAAGATAGTCTAAGTTAGTCACATTCCTTTGGTCTGGTTAGAGTGGTGGCAGTTTTGTACTCTTACTAAAGTTGTACAAATTATCAACTGCTAAAACCTTCAGATTCTTATATTATTATTATTGTATAAACTGCGCACTAGAGCACTAATATGACTCGCAGCTCATATTGCTCCCAAATTTTAATACTAACACAAGACTCGTAAGATATGGGAAGCAGGGTGTACAACTGAATATTTCTCTCAGTTTTAATAAAAGTATCTCGTAAGACTATATACTGTACTAGCCCATGTAACAGCCAGTAATGTTAGTCTATGTAGCAGTAACACGTGTGGTAATGCCTTTGTTGGTTATGCTAATGGTCTGGAATCTGTAATTCTGGTCTGCTTGGTATTTAATTTTAACATCTGGGCCTCTTTTTGTTTTTTATTCACATTATTTGTATTATCCACATGTGGAGCTGAAGTTATTAAATAAGGAATTTCTCCGTGAAATATTCTGAATACCGCCCAGGCTGTTATCATAACTTACCCAGGGTCCTTTATGAAGAAATTCTCGCACGCCACTGAGGGACTTGAATGTCTTGTCTTAATATTGTCATCATGTGAGTAAGTCTGGTCACTTGATATAGAAAAACTGATTTGTTTGAACAGTCAGTGTCGCCTCAGGCTTCCAACAAACCCGTCAAGTCAGCTAGGCTTCAGTGAGCTGGGGGTGACACCTGCTGCTCTCACGCGTTTTTCACTCTGAACTAACTGCAAAACAACACAGAAAAAACAACTTTCAGCACTTCAATATCACCACCTATTGAACAATATTTTATTCAAAAGTACGGACTGAGATTTTGTCCTTAACTGTCCAAGTCAAGCTACTTGGGCTGAATTCGTTGATCAGTCCTGGGGCGAATATTACCAACGGCGTGAATAAATTCAGGGCATTCCCGTCCAGGGAGCCTCAACAAACTCTGTAAATATTGCCATTGGCCTGCCATTGGCACATATACGGAGTTTGGTAATGTTCCATGAGCGGGAATGTCCTGAATTCATTCCACGGAATCTATCCACGCCGTTGGTAATATTGGGCCCTGGTTTTCGAAATATACGTATGTGGTGACTTGCAGCAAAAATATCGGCATAATTTGTAGCGCATTGAGTTGTAAAACAATAGCATATTATGAACCAGTGTACACAGTAGTCGAATAATCCAATTCAATAACTTGATTTTAACAGGTTGTGCCACATTGCCAGTCCCTTTATTATTTACAGTTTTTTCGCGTTTTTCATGCCAAACCCAAAAGTATCCACAAACCTTCTAATGCAATGATGTAAAAAACTCAAACATATTCGGAATTAGCGTGGCCGATAGACAAATAATCCAACCCAAGCAATTAGATTTTGAAAACTTTTGCAAAACTGTCACTCCCTAGTCCTCAGCCTCGTACGTATACGGTAATAGTCCTCAGCCTCGTACGTATACGGTAATAGTCCTCAGCCTCGTACGTATACGGTAATAGTCCTCAGCCTCTTGCGTATACGGTAATAGTCCTCAGCCTCGTACGTATACGGTAATAGTCCTCAGCCTCTTGCGTATACGGTAATAGTCCTCAGCCTCGTACGTATACGGTAATAGTCCTCAGCCTCGTACGTACACGGTAATAGTCCTCAGCCTCGTACGTATACGGTAATAGTCCTCAGCCTCGTACGTATACGGTAATAGTCCTCAGCCTCGTACGTATACGGTAATAGTCCTCAGCCTCGTACGTATACGGTAATAGTCCTCAGCCTCGTACGTATACGGTAATAGTCCTCAGCCTCGTACGTATACGGTAATAGTCCTCAGCCTCGTACGTATACGGTAATAGTCCTCAGCCTCTTGCGTATACGGTAATAGTCCTCAGCCTCTTGCGTATACGGTAATAGTCCTCAGCCTCGTATGTATACGGTAATAGTCCTCAGCCTCTTGCGTATACGGTAATAGTCCTCAGCCTCGTACGTATACGGTAATAGTCCTCAGCCTCTTGCGTATACGGTAATAGTCCTCAGCCTCGTACGTATACGGTAATAGTCCTCAGCCTCTTGCGTATACGGTAATAGTCCTCAGCCTCTTGCGTATACGGTAATAGTCCTCAGCCTCTTGCGTATACGGTAATAGTCCTCAGCCTCGTATGTATACGGTAATAGTCCTCAGCCTCTTGCGTATACGGTAATAGTCCTCAGCCTCGTACGTATACGGTAATAGTCCTCAGCCTCTTGCGTATACGGTAATAGTCCTCAGCCTCGTACGTATACGGTAATAGTCCTCAGCCTCGTACGTATACGGTAATAGTCCTCAGCCTCTTGCGTATACGGTAATAGTCCTCAGCCTCGTATGTATACGGTAATAGTCCTCAGCCTCGTACGTATACGGTAATAGTCCTGTACGTACGTGGAGTGATTTATCGCCTCTGTTTATGGCTAGACGAAGGAAGGGAGTGGGTAATATGATCTTTTTTATGCCTTCTGGTACAGTATCTAGTTAGGATCACGGTATCAGGTAAACTCTTAACCCCTTGAGTACGGTGACCTAATTCACCTGAGTACAATGGATTTTAAGACGTCACACTCAAGGGGATATGTCGTCGTACTCAAAGAGGATTATGTCATCGTTCTCAAGGGTTAACAAGTGGTCGTTCTGTCTCAGTACCTACAGTATGTGGTGTGTGTGTGTGCAGTGGTGTAAACAGTGCGAAAAAAACAAACAAAAAGAAAACAAGAGAGAAATGCGGCTAATTGACTTTGGAAATTTGATATCTGAGAAGGAATTGATGCCACGATGAGATGGCCTGGTACTGAGCTGCCTTGCTTTTCAAGATATACTAAAACTAAATGAACCTTGCTTGTGTGTGTGTTTAGTCAGTTTTCGATATTCATTTTTTTCCTATGTGAGGCAGGATACCACCAGGTGTGTATGGATTAAATAGGGTTTAAGTAAAGTGTTATTCATATTTAGGTTAAGGTCCCGATATCATTGTGGTTATATCACTATAGGGTAAGTAATTATAGTTTTATTCATATCTTGTTTCAGGCACTTGTAGCCCATAATAAAAAGGGTAACATTATTTTTCTCTCTCTCTCTCTTCGTAACATTTTCCTCTGGTCGACAGAAGTGGAGGTGGTGTTCGCATATGAGCCACAGCATGATGACGAGCTGCGGCTGTCTGTCGGAGACGTCATCACTGAGGTCAGCCGCCTCGAGACTGGCTGGTTCACTGGTAAACTACGAGACACTTCTGGCGTCTTCCCCGATAACTTTGTCAAGGTAAGACTTTCGTGTGGCTACTGGTGTCTTTCTCCCGATAATTTTGTCAAGGTAATACTTCTGGAACTCAGGCGTCTTGTTGAAGCGCATCCCTCCAGTGAAATTGTTTCATTTTAAACCGAATCTATTTCAAATACACTTATCTAATTTTATCCACAAAGCCTAACCTTATCTAACTCTAATAATATAACCTAACCTAATCACACGCAACCCACGTAACAGTCTGACTCATATAACCAAACCTAACACAGTCCAAATGGCAAGAGGTCCTGCATTCGTGTCTCTACCTGCTGGCCTGCCGTGTTTTTTTCCTGGTCCCACGGGAACACCACCTCGCCCTGCCTGCCTATTGGTGGAACTTCTGTTTAAGGGAGCTGCCGACTCGGTTTTTTTTTTTTTTTCTTTTTTTGAACTATTTAAAGTGTATCTCAGCAGGGAACTTTGTTTGCCTCCTGCTATGTTTTGGTGGAGACATGCCTGTGCAGAGGTGTGTGTCTGAAGTTGTGTAATACCGGTATAGAGTTGTGTAATGACAGGGGGAAATGTTCTTGTAAGTTTTGTTTTCAAGTTCATTCCAAGACAGATCGACTGCAGAATTAATTTGTGTTATGATGGTGAATGATTGTTTTCTTTGACAGTGTTGATGTATTTTGAGAAAGGAAATGGTTTTTAGAATTTCAGCAAGGACGTAATGAAGGTCACGCGAGAGACAACGGTTATGCAATAATACGGATTAGATTATTGTACGTGAGGGGGGGGAGAGGTCCAGGTCGATAGTACTGTGCGCTAACAAGTAAGAACAAATTGTGTGTTAGTTTTCTCTCAACATAACTTAGAAATTACTGAATGAAAAACTTAAGAATAGAAGAGTGTAAATTATTGATACTGCAGATAAACGTGTGTCGTGTCGTGTAGGATAATAGTACAAGAGGAGTCATCTTGTGCCCCAATAAGGGAGGCAGCTTGCGGGGTTTCTCAAGCTACACGCTGAATCCCCACAGCTTTACACCGAATGTGGGACAACAAGACACTGTTTTTTGTTCGTGACAATACGTACCGCTGTTGTCGTCATGTATATTATTGTTGTGTTCGTTAATTATCAAGCCATGCATTTTACCGTTGCTCTGCCTTAAATTGTATCTTACAGTCGGTGTTAGTATCAGTCACGCTGTCTTGCATGTTTTGTGAAATTGGGTCCCATACACCGGCACTGCACTTGGCCCCCTTTACTTCCCAAGTGTAAAACATTATACACATTGACAACACAGTGGACGGGAGGTGAGCAGTGTTTCACCTGAGCGTGTGGGTAGTAAAGGGTATAATTGGTCATGTTAAAAAGGATATAGATAAGGATTGGTGGTCAGTCGTAATGTATGTCAATCCTAATGGTTAGGTTTAGAGCATAATAACTTGAGACTTTTTAGGAGCAGGACCCATTAGGCAGTGTACTGGCCTAGTAAGGAGTTGTTTGGGAAGACCTCGCGTGTCTGGTGGCTGTCCGCATGTCGACTGGGTCAGGGGAAGCCTACTACCTGAACCAGGCGCTATCACATTATGGCCTCTTACGTCAGTGGGGGGGGGGGAGGGGGTGTTTGTGAGTGTCTTGGTGTATTCTGTGTACTGGATATAGTGTGTGTGTGAGCGAGAGAGAAAGTGAGATAAGAAAGCCGGCCCACACACACACACAATATAATTTATATAGTTATTGCATATCCGTAGCCTAGCGATCGACACTGACGAGGACTTGACGATCACCTCCCTGAACAGTGTATCTGACCTTCATTGTAGTGTTAGATGTATTGTAGGTTGATGCGAGACAGCACTAATGTTAAGGGAGTTATGACCCTCGTTTTGGACTGGCTGTGGCAGAGGCTGGGAGTGAGGGGGTGTTGGTAGGGGGATCTTTTTGGTTGCCAACTCACTTTCACCACCCAACCGGAAAAAAATTAATTCCTGACAGACAGACACAGACTGCCTCCGGTAATTAATGTCCTACTAAAAATGTTGTACTCAATTATACACTTCAATGATATAACAATGAAAAACGTGAAACAGTTATGAGATGCAAAGTTGACGATCGGTGAACTGCTCTTGTCAGATTTCACAGTTTTGAGGTTTACTGTATATATCGCGTTTTCACTGTAACGAACACTCTCACTGCCACATGATAGCCTCGGTACTTGATTCTTTAACAGTGAAAAATGTAAAATGTGTAGAATAGAAGAGAACGAATTGATCTTTGATGTTTGAACGAGGAAACCCAGAAAGTGTGGCTGCAATCTGTAGTCTACTTGATGGTGTCCCAGGCGCGGCCACGTACTAGATGACATCTCTTAGCTCTGGGCTTAAAATCATTGTA
Source organism: Homarus gammarus (assembly GCA_958450375.1). Classification (NCBI taxonomy): domain Eukaryota; kingdom Metazoa; phylum Arthropoda; class Malacostraca; order Decapoda; family Nephropidae; genus Homarus; species Homarus gammarus. The sequence goes on from CAUDMG010000854.1 coordinate 5,492,562, forward strand.
AAATTTATATCTCCTAGAATTGGGTGCATATACTAGTAGATCTTAGATGACTGTGTAGAAGACAGGTGTAAAAGGTGTTCAAATTGATTTAGGTTTGGTAGATCATCTCGTAAAATTGAAGTAAATATGGTGAAGAAGAAATTGAAAGTACAGTATCGGATTTTAAAAAGAAGTAGGAGAAACGTCATTGTGTTTATATGTGAATGTTTGTTTGTGTATGTTCAGGTCTTTTAATGACTACACACTCCTACCTTTACCCCAATATCAGTAGCACACGGGTTTGTTTAGACTTTATGAGAGTGTGGGTGGGTGAGGCGTCAGAGCATAGCAGGGGCGTGTGGTAGTTACTTTGGCGTTTTCAATCCTGACACTCTCTGGCGCTGTTATATATTTTCTTAAAGGTCATAGTTCAAGGTCACATGGGTTGATCAGTGCCTGGCGTGGGTGGGTAAAAATGCTCTTGGATCGAGTGAAGCTTAGTTGTCATCCATCAATTTAGGGAAGGGATTTGCGGCAGGAAGAGATGGACGCTGTAGTTCAGAAAGGTTAATTGAGTTTCCCCCCACCCCTCCCCTCCCCTCCCCACACAGTGTTACGTTTATCTCAGTCATACAATACTGACTGGTGATTAATAGAAACAACTGACTGTCGGTAATTATTATGTCGATCACATTATAAGGATTAATTTTAGTCCTAGTTTATTTCACTTACTGAATAAATATCATAACGCTACCTGGGGGTTGGGTTAGGTTAGGTTAGGTTAGGTTAGTCTTAAGGTGAAATAAGTTAGAGGGACTAATCTTGAGGTGGTCCCTTTCTAAACTCTTGAGGTGGTCCCTTTCTAAACTCTTGAGGTGGTCCCTTTCTAAACTCTTGAGGTGGTCCCTTTCTAAACTCTTGAGGTGGTCCCTTTCTAAACTCTTGAGGTGGTCCCTTTCTAAAGCACTTGAGGTGGTCCCTTTCTAAAGCTCTTGAGGTGGTCCCTTTCTAAACTCTTGAGGTGGTCCCTTTCTAAAGCTCTTGAGGTGGTCCCTTTCTAAAGCTCTTGAGGTGGTCCCTTTCTAAAGCTCTTGAGGTGGTCCCTTTCTAAACTCTTGAGGTGGTCCCTTTCTAAACTCTTGAGGTGGTCCCTTTCTAAAGCTCTTGAGGTGGTCCCTTTCTAAACTCTTGAGGTGGTCCCTTTCTAAACTCTTGAGGTGGTCCCTTTCTAAACTTATCTCAATATATATATAAACAAAACAAAGTGAACCTCAGATGACAGAGCCTCGAAATGTTGACTGTCTGTTTAGAAGAAGAATGAGAAGCTGGAGGCAGTACATGTGACAGGAAAAACTATATCATACGCCCAGCTGTGTCGCACGAGTTGATAGTCCCGGTGGCTGCGAAAAAGAAGCATGAGAGTTGATAGGACAATGGTGATAACCAGCGAGTTCGTCGGTAAAGGCGAGCATTTTCCTCACCACAAGATAGCCAGAAATAGTGTCGGTGGAAATGTCAGAGGTGGTGGCTGATGATGATGATGTTATACCATGTTACTGCCCATCAATACCGAAGGTCTTTAAGATGGGGTGTCTACTCTTCACGTGACCCATTAAATCAGTACAACCGTCACTGCACTGGTGAGGCGAGGCGACAACGCACCCTCCCTCCCTCCCTCTCGATCAAGACGATGATCTCACTGAATCACTGATAAGGTTTCAAATCTTGTACTTCCCGTCCTGATGGTCCACTGTACCCGGCCACCACACCTCACGCCCTTAAAACTGTAATTAGGAAAGAACTTATTGATGAGTTTGACGCAAGTAGACAAGTGCAAACAGGCACTAGTCAATCCATAGTTTACCATGATGAGATGTATCAAGTGAAACACGTTTATGGAGCAAGTAACAAGATCACTAGATTACAAGATGTTGTAACAGCTAGATTAAGGTTAGGATATAAGTACCTTTGGCAGTATGTTCCTCAAGCAGATGTAAACAAAACTAAATGTAAAGTGTGTGGCCATACATATGGCCACACACTTGAACACTACGTCCTCGACTGTGTGAAGATAGAACCTTTTAGGGACAGGTCCAAGCACACTGTGTGTGAAATGGCACAACACTTCATCTCTAATGGCAAGATAGCCGACATATTAAGATTGTATCCACTTTTTTGCACTTAGTATCTATGTCAGTTCTCATGTACAGAACCAAATACGCAATGTGCTTGAATACCTCCCACGTAAATGTGAATAACAAAGTGTGAGGCCAGACATACTGCCTCACACGCCTGTTCTCACGCATTTGTGAATAAGTTACCCTTTATGTATAGAACTAAACAAATAATGTAAATGAAATACTGTGTAACTTTCAGTGCCATAATATCCTGACAACGGGGGTTAATTATTATGACCCTTTGTAAACCCTACTCTGTAATCCTTTTGCGCTACCGCTCACAGGATGAGTGTGGGGTGCACAATAAAGTAGCCGCTGCAAGCGGCAAAATCAAAAATCAATCACGATCCCTCCCTCCCGCACCACGAGTACACCAACACGCAGCCTTGACTCGTTCACCCAAACTCTAATACACTTTATATCCCCGAACACCTTCCATAAACCAGAATTTGTCTCTTAGTTTTAATTGTTGACGACTAGAGTATTTACCGATGCTTCCTGAAGGGGTTAGATTAGCATTAAGGTGTTGAACCGTTAGGTATAATAAGCTGTCGTGCCCAATTTTCATATGGGCCATGATGAAGATTGGGTAGTATGAGGGTCTACAGTGGGCCGTGGGTTCGAATCCTGGGGGGTTGAGGTGTTGATTGTGTATATATATATATATATATATATATATATATACACAGTATACTGTATGTGTGTGTGAGCTCTACAAGGAAACTGGTAATTTCTTATCAGTACATTTTAAACCTTAATCTCACTTGTTGTTGGCTGTTATGATCACTTGGAGATTATACACACCCAGATTTTTTTCCTGAAGATTAACCAACTTAAAGGTAAGCTAACCTAACTTAAACCGACCTAACGCTAACCTGCTGATATGACACTATTTCTTTACTGTACAGTAATAATATAGTTGTTTTAATAAGAATTCCTTTGGTAGTAATAGTGTGGACTCCTCAACCTGTGAGACGCGGATTTAATCTCGTGTCAGCCAGGGTTGAGTTGAAAAGGGGGTTGGTTAATGTGCTGTGGTTGGCGCTGACCTGTCTACTAACCTTGGCTGTCTCTCTAGCCTGGTGTGTTGGACTGATCCTGTTGTGGTAAGTGGCTTTATGAAGGCTTATATGTTCTTATATATTTGCATAATTATACGTACAGACAATTAATTATGCACACACACTTACAATTATACACATGCAAATAAATCACTGTAGGTGCGCAAAATACACACACACACACACACACACAGAGAGAGCTCTGCTAAGAATGATTATTGATTTTCAACAGTTGTTTTTTGACTCAAGAGGGAAAGGTGCGGGTCGATAATGTAGGGGGTGGTGGAGCAGGGCGGGCGGGCGGGTGGGCGGGCGAGCGAGAGAGGGACTTCCTGGGGCGGGGGATTTGGGGGAGTTCCGGGATAGGGCGGGGAGGGGAGGAAGGGGTGGAGAGGTGAGTTCCGGGGTGGTGTTGGTGGCGGTGGGGGATGTAATGTTGGGGTTATAATTAATGCATAACTACCCTTCCCTCACCAAGGTCTTCCCTCACCACTACCAGTCACCATCATCACCACCATTATCACTGTCACCATCACCACTGCCACCATCACCCATAGTTTATTCTTAAGCTGGAACGCCTTAGTTAACTCTTATATCAGTTGTCTATTATTAAATCGAGTGAGAGATGCTTGTCTGTTGATGTTTATAGGTTAATATTAAGAAATTAATTTGTACCTGGAGATGATCTGTTGATAGTTGTAGGTTAGGTTAGGTTAGTGTGTGTGTGTGTGTGTGATTATTGATCCAGGCTGCGGGTGTTTCCCTCTCTTGGTAGTGGTGATTATGAGGGCGGCGTTGAAAAGCCCAGCCCAGCTATTGTTGTCCCTCCCCCATCGTCCTGGAGGGGGGGGGGAGGGGGTGCAGTACAAGTCCCCCCCCCTCCCCGGTGTGTTAGTTCGTCCGTCCGGGAATTGTGAAGCTCGGTAACTGTGACGAAAATAGCCATGTGGATTTAGTGTGTGGATTTGTGGTAGTGAGAACTGTATCTGTCTTGTAAGAGGTCTAGTGTGTATGGTTGTTGGAGGGTTATGGTGGTGGTTATAGTGTTATCATCTTCAATCACCGTCATCACTATATCATTGTCCTTGTCATTATCCTCAAAACCATCAGTCATCATCACTATCATCCTCATTAGTTTAGTTGATTTTTCTCTATGATCATTATTGGCATCCTCATCATCTCCCCCCTCTTCATGTGACCTCGTATGACCTCTTCATCAACACAGGTTATCTTCCTTATCAGTGTTGGGGTAAGAGGGACGCCTGGCTGAATTGATCTGACAAGGACACGCGTTACACAGACTCTCTCTCTCTCTCTCAGGACTGTTGATTATTTAGAAGAAATGGTGTTAGGCAATGGTCGCTTGGCTGCCTTCAGTGTCCTCTCTCTGTTGGTTACTCTACTTGTACCTGTGACTGTACCTGTGTTTGTGGCTATACCTATGAATTTACTTGTTTGCGTACCCGGATACCTGTGATTGTGTCTGTATTTTACCTGTAGAATTATGTACGATTAAGTGTTATGGATGTGAGAAGAATTATTATATTGAGAGGGTGAAGGTGGTGGTGTGTGTGTGGTGGCAGTTCTCGCCTTGGTGTTGATAGTTGTCCACACGAACTCTCTCTCACACAAACATTCTTCACCCTTCCCTTCTCTCCTTCACCCATACTTTACTTACCTACCTCCCCTTTCTCTCCTTTCTTCCCCCTCAACCTTCTTCACCCACACCCTCCCTCCTCCCCCCCCCTCCTTCACCCACACCCTCCCTCCTTCACCCACACCCTCCCTCCTCCCTCCCTCCTTCACCCACACCCTCCCTCCTCCCTCCCTCCTTCACCCACACTCTCCCTCCTACCCCCCTCCTTCACCCACACTCTCCCTCCTCCCCTCCTTCACCCACACCCTCCCTCCTTCCCCCTACTCCCCCTCCTTCACTCACACCCTCCCTCCTCCCCTCCCCCCTCCTTCACCCACACCCTCGCTCCTCCCCCCTCCTTCACCCACACCCTCCCTCCTCCCCCTCCTTCACCCACACCCTCCCTCCTCCCCCTCCTTCACCCACACCCTCCCTCCTTCCCCCCTCCTTCACCCACACCCTCCCTCCTTCCCCCCTCCTTCACCCACACCCTCCCTCCTTCCCCCCTCCTTCACCCACACCCTCCCTCCTTCCCCCCTCCTTCACCCACACCCTCCCTCCTTCCCCCCTCCTTCACCCACACCCTCCCTCCTCCCCCCTCCTTCACCCACACCCCCTCCTCCTCCCCCCTCCTTCATCCGCTCCTCCTCCCCCCTCCTTCACCCCCTCCTCCTCCCCCCTCCTTCACCCACACCCCCTCCTCCTCCTCCCCCCCCTCCTTCACCCACACCCTCCCTCCTCCTCCCGCCCTTCACCCACACCCTCCCTCCTCCCCCCTCCTTCACCCACACCCTCCCTCCTCCCCCCTCCTTCACCCACACCCTCCCTCCTCCCCCCTCCTTCACCCACACCCTCCCTCCTCCCTCCCCTCCTTCACCCACACCCTCCCTCCTCCCTCCCCTCCTTCACCCACACCCTCCCTCCTCCCCCTCCTTCACCCACACTCTCCCTCCTCCCCCTCCTTCACCCACACCCCCCCTCCTTCACCCACACCCTCCCTCCTCCCCCCTCCTTCACCCACACTCTCCCTCCACCCACACCCTCCCTCCTTCACCCACACCCTCCCTCCTCCCCTCCTTCACCCACACCCTCCCTCCTCCCCCTCCTTCACTCACACCCTCCCTCCTCCCCCCCTCCTTCACCCACACCCTCCCTCCTTCACCCACACCCTCCTCCCTTCACCCACACCCTCCTCCCTTCACCCACACCTTCCCTCCTCCCCTCCTTCACCCACACCCTCCCTCCTCCCCCCTCCTTTACCCACACCCTCCCCTCTTCACCCACACCTTCCCTCCTCCCCTCCTTCACCCACACCCTCCCCCCTTCACCCACACCTTCCCTCCTCCCCTCCTTCACCCACACTCTCCCTCCTCCCCCCTCCTTCACCCACACCTTCCCTCCTCCCACCGTCGCCCTAATACCACCCGGATTTATTAACGTAAGTACGACATTACCATTTATTCATTGCGGCCGGTGAGGTGTTGAGAATGTCCTTTATAACAGGCTTATATCACTCAAGATGACGGACAAAATGGCGACAGAATTGTACCGAGACTGTAAGTGTGGTTGGTCGCATGTTGTGTAGAATAGTTTTGTCTCCTTACTGGGAAAAAATCGATATTATCTGCCGTCCTGTTTAAAGTTCCCGCAATTCACTCACTGACTGATATTGCACCTCTTCCTGCTTCTAATAATAATAATAATAATAAATAATAATTAACGGTTTATTGAAAGAGCTTGGCAGCCAGAAGGCTGAAAATATACAGTTACATATTTGGGGAGTGGGTTACGAATTACAAATAATATACAAGTAACATAAGTGACACAAATAAGACATATAATAACTTAGATGGGGAAAAGCTCAAACTACAGTTCAATTCAACATAGTGACAGTGTTACAGTATTACAAGTTATTGATAATTTTTACAATGGTTGGGACTGGGCTGTTCTTATAGCGATCAGTTCGTGCACGTATGGGCTGGATGCGGTTGTGGTGTCGAACAGCAATTCTCGGACAAGGGACCTCGGGTGGTAGTAGGAGCCGGTGTCGGGGATGGTGTAGAAGCTTCTTACCAAATTTGCAGATGAGGTCGTGGTGATGGTCAGTGAGAGTCGAAAGGGCCAGTGTGTTGAGCGCTTCTTGATATGTGGAGTAGGAGGAGGAGAGAATAATCTTGCATGCCCTCTTTTGCACTTTTTCTAGGTGTTTACGTTGTGTGGCATTTAGGGAGGAAGACCAGGTGGGGGAGGCATAGGTGAGCTTGGGAAGTATGAATGTTGTGTAAACACTGAGGAGCTCGTGTGCAGGAACTCCGAGGGACTTGAGTCGGCGGAGGAGGTGGAGACGGAAACTGGAGGATTTGACAACTTCGTTGACGTGTGGTTTCCAATTTAGTTTGTTGTCTATGGTGACGCCGAGGAGCTTCGTGGAATCTACGACCTGGAGTGTGTTCGGACCTAGAGTAATGGAAGGAGGTGGGACAATGTCGGAGGAGAGGTTGATGTGCATAACCATGGTCTTGGTATGGTTGATGGTGACATGGTTGTTGGTAGCCCAGTTTTGGAGACTGTTCAATAAATCCTGAAGGGCGGTATAGTTGGGAGCAGAATTGTTGACGCTGATCCCAATGGTGGAGTCGTCGACATATTTCCAGCGAGCAGGGGTTTCTCTTAGGGCATCATTGATGAGCATAAGGAAGCAGAGTGGTCCCATCTTGGTGCCTTGGGGACGCCACAGGTGAGTGACTGAAAGGTGGAGACAGCCCCTCGGAAGCGTACAGCTTGGCGTCGGTCACTGAGGAAGTCTGTAAGCCATGGTATGAGGCTTCTTCGAAGCCCGAGGTCAATAGCTTTGTTGATGATTATATTGTGGTCGACTAGGTCGAACGCTTTAGTGAAATCAATGAAGGCGACAGCTACAGACGTTTTTCGTTTCTCGAGATGGCGGTATATGTAATCGAGAAAGCTGACAAGACAGTGAGTGGTGGAGGAAGTTTTCATGTTGCCAAATTGCTGAGGGTCTACGACTCCTGCAATATCAGCATAAGCCCAGTCGAACACAAAACTTTCACAGATTAGGCTGGGTATTGGGGTGATTGCAATAGGTCGTAGCTGATTTAAGGATTGTGGGCTGGTTGACTTGGGCACTGGTGATACATAAGAGGTCTTCCAGTCAGCTGGGCATCTGGCTTGACTGAGAGAAGCATTGATGATGGAGCAGAGGGGTTTAGCAAGCTCCGGGGAGAACTCCTTGAAGAGTTTCATTGGTAAGTCAATGGGGGTGGTAGAGCGTTTTAATTTTAGTTTGTCCAGGCGTTTTGCTACGTCAAATTCTTCTACTAAGTCAGTGGGAAGGGAGGCTGGTAGGTAAGCAGGGAGAGTGGTTGTGTCAAGCCGTGGGAGCGTCTGGCATATAGTAGCGAAATGGTTATTTGTTTGCTCAGCTGCGTCAACACTAGTGAGATGGCTAAGGAAGGGGAGGGGGTGTGTCTTATTGTTTAGTCCACAGAGTTCTTTAAGCTTACCATACCATTGACTGATGTTGGTCTGTTTCAGGTGTTGTAATTTGGTTGGGTAGTGGGACTTCTTTGCAGTGCGTATTTCACGGATGACTCGGTTGCGAAGGGACCTGTAGCGGATGTGGTCATTGAGATGAAAGGCTCTGTCTCTCTGTTGCATAAGTCTTTTGATCCGAGGTGTGATCCAGGGCAAGTCAGCTGGGTGAGATCTGACGGACTTCTCGGGGAAGAAGTGGTGGTGAGCTTGCGTGGTGGTGTTGGTATAATTTATCCATTTGGTTTCCACGTCATCCACGCTAAGTACTTCAGTCCAGGGATGGTGAACTATCCACTGCCCGAAGAGGCGCACTGTGTGTGTGTGTGTGTGTGTGCTTAGAGATATGAGTAATTAAACGAATGAATCCAATAAAGAGTGGGAACGAGTGAATTCCTGAGTGTGATATATTTTAACAGAGAGAGAGAGAGAGAGAGAGAGAGAGAGAGAGAGAGAGGTTATTGCGTCATATCTCCCTCTTGTTACCTTTACGAGCACCACCAACCCTGCTACCCCGCGGCCGTCACCTGCCCCCCCCCCTCTCTCTCTCTCTCTCTCTCTCTCTCTCTCTCTCTCTCTCTCTCTCGTGGTATATATACAGTATAAGTGGAGGGAGGGTCTCGTGCTGTGTTGAGGTGTGGTGGCGCCCCTCTGATAGCCTGTTAACTATTACTACTGGGCCACTAACACGACGACTCACCACCACCACCACCTGCTGCTGCTCTGAGGTGATGAGAGACAGACGGACACAGACAGAGACAGACAGACACAAACAGCAGATACAAAGACAGAGAAAGACAGAAAGACAGAAACACACACACACACACACACACACACACACACACACACACACATAACCGTACCGTAACTTTGCCAATTCTGAACTCTCACTCTGATCGCATGAGACTCGAAGCAGTAGAGCTAAAATGAACATGTATACATACGGATCACATTAAGATTAGACACCCTAGTTTATTTCCTCCTAAGGTGTTTTAATCATCAGGTGAAATAACCTGGGATGCTTAATCGTCAAGTGATCGGCGCATTCTTTTAACCTATCTTCAGTTTTCTTACAATAACAACCTAAATGAATACAGTAATAACCGCTGGGAAAAATAAACATGGACATTAACTAATGTCTTGATCGTGGTATAAACATCAACACTAGTAAGATTGTCAATTAGATATCTCTCTCTTCCGTCCCCTCATGTTGGCCCAAGACACCGGAACACTGTCTCGACGTAAACAAAACCCAGAGGCGGTGATGCATTTTTGTCAATTGGTAAACTTAATGGTCATACTTCTTTTTAAATGTTACTTTTTTGTTACATTCATGAGGATTGTGAAGGCTATGCATTTTATTTATATTATTTATTTATTTGTTTATGGATGTTTTCTAGACTTTCTTCTTGTTTGTTTATGTAGTTTAATCCTGGAGGAAGAGGATATTAGCGGAGGATTTGGTGGCAAGATGCAGAAGGCCTCCAGGTGATGTCTGTCTGTCTGTCACATGTAAGAGGTGAAGGGAGGGAGGGGATGGCAAATTGACACGGCGTAAAATAATAAGTTTTTTCTTTTGTCTTCTGGTGTGTGTGTGTGTGTGTGTGTGTGTGTGTGTGTGTGTGTGTGTGTGTGTTACTGATAACACTAACGACGACTAAGGCCCTTGTAAACCTAAGTGTTATCTTATCACTGTGTCGCCACCCTGCCTCCTCCTCCTCCTAGTTGTTCTCCCTGTCCTTCTCTTCATCTTGTTTCTCTTATTCTCCCACTTCTTAATCTTTCTCTTCTTGTTCTCCCTTCTCTTCCTCTTTCTGTTTTTATTCTCCCTCCTTTTCTCTTCTCTTATCCTTCTTCGTCTTATTCTCCCTCCTCTTCTTGCTTCTTCTTGCTCTTCCTCCTCTTCCTCATTTTGTTCTCCCTCCTCTCCCTCTCCCTACTCTTCTTCCTCTTCTTTTTCTAGGTATACAATGTTGAAAAAGTAAGTCGATTCAACCAAGGATGTCCCCGAGAACGATGTTAAAAACTTGCTTCCATTAGTGTGTGTGTGTTGGTAGTGGTGGTGGTGTGAGAGATGGATTAAGTAAAGGGAGGTACTGTTGGTGTGTGAGGTGAGGTAGGAGGTAGTGTTGTGAGGTGTAGGCAAGATAGTGGTCACAACAAGTTACACCGGTGGTAGATCATACAACATGCACCGCCAGGGGAGGGTGGAGAGGGCTCGGTCAGTAGTGCATGTTGTCTTCGTTGTCTCACACGCATCTGCTCCACACATTAACACTACATTTTTACAGGTAACTCCGGGTACAAATAGCATCAATAAAATCATAACAACAATAGGAGCTGAAACCCAATCACCACAGTTACAATACACCTGAACAAGGAAGAGAGAGAGAGAGAGATCCATGAATAGACAAGAACAAAGAGATAATAATGATAGGAAAACTATTAAGGTAGGACTCAGTCTCAAGGGAACTCGAGTATAAAAGTAAACGAGTGTCCTCCCGCTCCCTGTGTGTTTCTTCTGTTCCTCCGTGTGTCCTCCCGCCCCCTGTGTGTTTCTTCTGTTCCTCCGTGTGTCCTCCCGCCCCCTGTGTGTTTCTTCTGTTCCTCCGTGTGTCCTCCCGCTCCCTGTGTGTTTCTTCTGTTCCTCCGTGTGTCCTCCCGCTCCCTGTGTGTTTCTTCTGTTCCTCCGTGTGTCCTCCTCCCGCCCCCTGTGTGTTTCTTCTGTTCCTCCGTGTGTCCTCCCGCCCCCTGTGTGTTTCTTCTGTTCCTCCGTGTGTCCTCCCGCCCCCTGTGTGTTTCTTCTGTTCCTCCGTGTGTCCTCCCGCCCCCTGTGTGTTTCTTCTGTTCCTCCGTGTGTCCTCCCGCTCCCTGTGTGTTTCTTCTGTTCCTCCGTGTGTCCTCCCGCCCCCTGTGTGTTTCTTCTGTTCCTCCGTGTGTTCTCCCGCCCCCTGTGTGTTTCTTAATAATAATAATAATAATAATTAACGGTTTATTGAAAAAGTTCTGTAGCCCGAAGGCTGAAAATATACATTGGACATAAATGACTTATTACATACATTGGTGGTTTAACAAAAGCCTTCATTAGAGAAAGGTGAAGGAACATACAGTGAACATACAGATTAATGTAGGTGTTGAACAGCAAACTCGTAGTGTAGTAACTCCCTCCCAGATGGTGTTAGGAGGAACTCACGTGGTGTAGTAGTTCCCTCACAGATGGTGTTATGAGGGGCCTCACGTGGTGTAGTAATTCCCTCACAGATGGTGTTATTAGGGACCTGACGTGGTGTGGTAATTCTTTCACAGATGGTGTTATGAGGGACCTGACGTGGTGTAGTAATTCCCTCACAGATGGTGTTATGAGGGGGCCTCACGTGGTGTAGTAATTCCTTCACAGATGGTGTTATGAGGGTCCTCACGTGGTGTAGTAATTCCCTCACAGATGGTGTTATGAGGGGCCTCACGTGGTGTAGTAATTCCTTCACAGATGGTGTTATGAGGGGCCTCACGTGGTGTAGTAATTCGCTCACAGATGGTGTTATGAGGGGCCTCACGTGGTGTAGTAATTCCTTCACAGATGGTGTTATGAGGGTCCTCACGTGGTGTAGTAATTCCCTCACAGATGGTGTTATGAGGGGCCTCACGTGGTGTAGTAATTCCTTCACAGATGGTGTTATGAGGGGCCTCACGTGGTGTAGTAATTCCCTCACAGATGGTGTTATGAGGGGCCTCACGTGGTGTAGTAATTCCTTCACAGATGGTGTTATGAGGGTCCTCACGTGGTGTAGTAATTCCCTCACAGATGGTGTTATGAGGGACATGTGCTGTAGTAATTCCCTCACAGATGGTGTTATATGAGTGAGGTTTGGTCCCAGGCCTTCCTATCATAGACGGATTAACACATCGCTGGTTATCACGGGCCGTTATCACTGGGTACCTGGGACCTCACTGTGTGAAGGTTAACTTGGGTACGACTGTTACTGTTGAGTTGTTCTCACTGACTTAAGCACTGTTCACCACTGTTCACCACTGTTCACCTCTGTTTAACACTGGTTCCATTCCTTTCCTAAATGAAATAGTAACTTCTGGCGAGAATTTGTTGATATTCCGGTGGGGAGGAGGGTTCAGGGGAAGGGGTTGGTATGGGCCAACTTAACAGTTGACCTGGCTGCTCCGAGAGGAGCGCCAGGTACGTCTTGACCCTTCGGTGGTCAAGGATGTAGTCTCTTCTGTTCTTCCGTGTGTTCTCCCGCCCCCTGTGTGTTTCTTCTGTTCCTCCGTGTGTCCTCCTCCCGCCCCCTGTGTGTTTCTTCTGTTCCTCCTTGTGTTCTCCCGCCCCCTGTGTGTTTCTTCTGTTCCTCCGTGTGTCCTCCCGCTCCCTGTGTGTTTCTTCTGTTCCACCGTGTGTCCTCCCGCCCCCTGTGTGTTTCTTCTGTTCCTCCGTGTGTTCTCCCGCCCCCTGTGTGTTTCTTCTGTTCCTCCGTGTGTCCTCCCGCCCCCTGTGTGTTTCTTCTGTTCATCAGTGTCTCCTCCTCCCGCCCCCTGTGTGTTTCTTCTGTTCATCCGTGTGTCCTCCCGCCCCCTGTGTGTTTCTTCTGTTCCTCCGTGTGTCCTCCCGCCCCCTGTGTGTTTCTTCTGTTTCTCCGTGTGTTCTCCCGCCCCCTGTGTGTTTCTTCTGTTCCTCCGTGTGTTCTCCCGCCCCCTGTGTGTTTCTTCTGTTCCTCCGTGTGTCCTCCCGCCCCCTGTGTGTTTCTTCTGTTCCTCCGTGTGTCCTCCCGCCCCCTGTGTTTCTTCTGTTCCTCCGTGTGTCCTCCCGCCCCCTGTGTGTTTCTTCTGTTCCTCCGTGTGTCCTCCCGCCCCCTGTGTGTTTCTTCTGTTCCTCCGTGTGTCCTCCCGCCCCCTGTGTGTTTCTTCTGTTCCTCCGTGTGTCCTCCCGCTCCCTGTGTGTTTCTTCTGTTCCTCCGTGTGTCCTCCCGCCCCCTGTGTGTTTCTTCTGTTCCTCCGTGTGTCTTCCTCCCGCCCCCTGTGTGTTTCTTCTGTTCCTCCGTGTGTCCTCCCGCCCCCTGTGTGTTTCTTTTGTTCCTCCGTGTGTTCTCCCGCCCCCTGTGTGTTTCTTCTGTTCCTCCGTGTGTCCTCCCGCCCTCTGTGTGTTTCTTCTGTTCCTCCGTGTGTCCTCCTCCCGCCCCCTGTGTGTTTCTTCTGTTCCTCCGTGTGTCCTCCTCCCGCCCCCTGTGTGTTTCTTCTGTTCCTCCGTGTGTCCTCCCGCCCTCTGTGTGTTTCTTCTGTTCCTCCGTGTCTCCTCCTCCCGCCCCCTGTGTGTTTCTTCTGTTCCTCCGTGTGTCCTCCCGCCCCCTGTGTGTTTCTTCTGTTCCTCCGTGTGTCCTCCCGCCTCCTGTGTGTTTCTTCTGTTCCTCCGTGTGTCCTCCCGCCCCCTGTGTGTTTCTTCTGTTCCACCGTGTGTTCTCCCGCCCCCTGTGTGTTTCTTCTGTTCCTCCGTGTGTTCTCCTCCCGCCCCCTGTGTGTTTCTTCTGTTCCTCCGTGTGTCCTCCTCCCGCCCCCTGTGTGTTTCTTCTGTTCCTCCGTGTGTCCTCCTCCCGCCCCCTGTGTGTTTCTTCTGTTCCTCCGTGTGTTCTCCCGCCCCCTGTGTGTTTCTTCTGTTCCTCCGTGTGTTCTCCCGCCCCATGTGTGTTTCTTCTGTTCCTCCGTGTGTCCTCCCGCCCCATGTGTGTTTCTTCTGTTCCTCCGTGTGTCGTCCTCCCGCCCCCTGTGTGTTTCTTCTGTTCCTCCGTGTGTCCTCCTCCCGCCCCCTGTGTGTTTCTTTTGTTCCTCCGTGTGTCCTCCCGCCCCCTGTGTGTTTCTTCTGTTCCTCCGTGTGTCCTCCCGCCCCATGTGTGTTTCTTCTGTTTCTCCGTGTGTCGTCCTCCCGCCCCCTGTGTGTTTCTTCTGTTCCTCCGTGTGTCCTCCTTCCGCCCCGTGTGTGTTTCTTTTGTTCCTCCGTGTGTCCTCCTCCCGCCCCCTGTGTGTTTCTTCTGTTCCTCCGTGTGTCCTCCTCCCGCCCCCTCTGTATTGTGTTATTATTGTTATGGTTGAAAGAAAATGAGGTGACGGGAGGAAAGACTTGTGTAAAAATGTAAAGAAAATGGTTTGGGGGGATTAACTAGGGAAGAAATAGTGACCAGAGGGTGACTTTAGCAGCGTACACACTTAACGGGGTTATGGTATGTTGAGGGGAACTAGTGAGAAATGCAGAGAGACCCGACTGAATTAATCACAAATGGTAAAAATGTGCTCCAGTTATAAGAGAGAGAGAGAGAGAGAGGAATGTGTGTGTATGGTGTGTATAGTGTGTGTGTGTGATGATCGCCCCTTCACCCTCCACTTCGCCACACCGTCAACACACAGGTCCTGTTGACATTCAGGTGGGGGGGGGGGGGGGGGTATAACCGAGCTGTGGCTGGCTGGCTATTGGTCGGTTCGTTGGCTGGCTGGATACTTTGTGGCTAAATGGAGGACTTTTTGCCTGCCTTCTCTCCCTCCCTCCCTCCCTCCCTTCCTCTTTTCTGCCTTTCCCACTCCACCACTTTCTCTCTCCCTACTTCCTTCCTTCCATTTTGCCTTCCTTCCCACCCTCCCTTTTTTTTGCCTTCCCTCCCTCTTTTTTGCCTACCCTTCCTCCCTCCCTCCCTCCCTCCCTCCCTCCCTCCCTCCCTCCCTCTTTTTTGCCTTCCCTCCCTCCCTCTCTCTTTTTTGCCTTCCCTCCCTCCCTCCCTCTTTTTTGCCTTCCCTCCCTCCCTCTTTTTTGCCTTCCCTCCCTCCCTCTTTTTTGCCTTCCCTCCCTCCCTCGTTTTTGCCTTTCCTCCCTCCCTCCCTCGTTTTTGCCTTTCCTCCCTCCCTCGTTTTTGCCTTCCCTCCCTCCCTCCCTCCCTCCCTCCCTCCCTCCCTCCCTCCCTCTTTTTTGCCTTCCCTCCCTCCCTCCCTCCCCCCCTTATTTTGCCTTCCCTCCCTCCCTCTCTCTTTTTTGCCTTTCCTCCCTCCCTCCTTTTTGCCTTCCCTCCCTCCCTCCCTCTTTTTTGCCTTCCCTCCCTACCTCTTTTTTGCCTTTCCTCCCTCCCTCCCTCATTTTTTCCCTCCCTCCCTCCCTCTTTTTTTTTCTTTCCTCCCTCCCTCCCTCTTTTTTGCCTTCCCTCCCTACCTCTTTTTTGCCTTTCCTCCCTCCCTCCCTCTTTTTTCCCTCCCTCCCTCCCTCTTTTTTTTTCTTTCCTCCCTCCCTCCCTCTTTTTTGCCTTCCCTCCCTCCCTCCCTAATTCTCTCTCTCTCTCACCACAGCTGAAGGTCAACGCGCTTGGAATTTCCCGGCACCTGTTTTTGTTGTTTTCATTGGTGTGTAATACCGCCTCAGAGAACCAACCTCACCTGGCCTTTACAGAGTACTGGGGAACGTTGTCGTGTCTTGCTTCGTGTCTCTGTTGCTTGCTTTACGAGTTCTATTTTGTGTAGTCTTAACATCTAACAGCAAGACCATGATAATTAAAAGCAAGTGAGAAAATCTAGATCCTCGTACATAAGTTGTATTCAGTACACTATAGTTTAAACAATATTCATTACACACCAGCCACCGTCACGAGTAGCGCCGTATTATGTCCTGGTCAGTGGGGAATTGAACACCTTGGCCACTACTGTATAACCTTTTCGCGACCCATAGTTTACGAACCACTGCTTTAGACGGATGGATAGATCGATCGATAGATAGATCGATCGATAGATAGATAGACAAAAATAGATAGTGATTGTTTAGTTAAAGATCAAGCAAGAGTTTGTTGATTGTGTTCCTTTAAAACTCTCTGACGCTGATCAATTTGTAGACTCGCTGCATGAGAGAGAGAGAGAGAGAGAGAGAGAGAGAGAGAGAGAGAGAGAGTATATGCGTGTTTGAGAGAGACAGGGGGGGGGGTGATAGTGCAGTAGATTCTTAGAAAATAATCTAGAGTACCGGAAGTAAGTGTAGTTTAAAAGGTCATGACACAATCGTTTGTGTTCCTTGAAAATAAATAAATAAATAAATATACTCACTGTATTAATATAACACAAACTGAGAGCTCTTTGTAGATGAGGGCAAAGATTCCACCCACGTCTTGGCTCGTAACCAAACCACCATCACCTATAACCACCATCACCTATAACCACCATCACCTATAACCACCATCACCTATAACCACCATCACCTATAACCATCACCTATAACCACCAACACCTATAACCACCAACACCTATAACCACCATCACCTATAACCACCATCACCTATAACCACCATCACCTATAACCACCATCACCTATAACCACCAACACCTATAACCACCATCACTCACCATTATATATTACACTATTGTCAGTATTAATTTTTTATCTGATATTTATTTCACCTAATGAATTCCTGATTAAGAGTTGTTGCTGTTCCGAGTGTTGTTATCTTCCCCGTTGTATCTAGATATGTTAATAATTTTAGCTTTATTTATTGACTTTAGATTTGTATTTTTATTAACATGTCCGATAAACTGATACAAACACTTTTGGGTTTGGTACGAGTGATAAGAGTCAGTAATTCAGGTTTTACATGAGTTACTCCGTATGTGGTACCATTTTCTCTCGTGTTGTGGAAGAAAACGAATTATATTTTCTTCACAGGGACACTTAACTATAGGCAATGCAGATGTACAACATATACATGGACAGTGTAGGTATACATAGACAGTGGATGTATACAATATCAATATTTCTACATTGATAAGAATGTCTTTTTTTTTAGTTTAGTATCGTACAGAACTTTTTAATTCGTTCTGGATGAGATATTCTTTAAATTCGGTCATCTACAAGTATTGTTTTGTTTCCGATACGTTGTTTAATTCTTTAATTTATATATCGTTGCGATGTGTTAATGTTTAAATTATTTGGTTTATACTTTGTTTCGATGTGTTTTTGTCTACATTCTATCATTTATACACACTTGCTAAGCTGTAATAGACGTAAACTACTTGAGGGTGATAATATATAATGAAGAATTTCGTCGTAAGTTCAAGAATTTTTAACGCTGATCCTGTCTTAGGCCTATCAGCTGTTTTCATTTATAAATAAGCGAGGGGAGATTTTTTTTAACAAGAGATGAAGAAATGTGTCGGTTTAAGACATTTCGCTATGACTTGAGTATGTGTAGCCTCTCAGGATGTCTTAAGCTTGGTATTACAAAGTTGGGTGGAGAGGAGGAGGGTTTGTAGGTATACTCATTCTTTCCTCTCTCTCCTCTCTACCATGTTGCCTTCCTTCTCCTTCTCTTCCTCTTTTTCATAATTTTCTTCGTCCTCTTCCTCAATCTCATTCTCCCTTATCTCCTCTCTTCCTCCCCCTTCCTACTCCCTCCTCTCCCCTCTCCTCTTTCCCCTCTCCTCTTTCCCCTCTCCTCTCTCCCCTCTCCTCTCTCCCCTCTTTTCCTTACCCCTCCTACTCCCCCCTTTCCCTTCTCCTCCCTTATCCCCTCACTCCTTCCCTCCCTCCACACACCATCTCCCCCCCCCCCCCGCACCCTCTCACATACACGAGGTCTGTAAGCCTAGCCTAGCCTTCCCCTCTTCCTTAGTTGATCACTGCCCTCCCTCCTCTCCCCTTCCTTCCTTCCCTCCCTTCTCTTCCCTCCCTCTCGCCGTCGTGTTGTTGCTGAGATCTTACCGGACCCATATCCCTCCTCTTCTCTTTTTCCTCCTTTCCTCTTTCTTGTCAACCTCCCCTCTTCCTACCTCCTCTTCCAACCTCCTCCTCTTCCTACCTCCTCTCCCTTCCTTCCTCCTCTCCCTTCCTCCTACTTCCCACCACCTACACTGGTGGTATAAGCCTAGCGAAGTTTCCTCCTACCTAGTTTATCACTGTTGTCTCCCCCTCACCAGTACTCCCGTTGAGGTTATCTTCCCCCTCTTCCGCTTCCTTTCCCGCTCCTACCCCTTTATTCCTCTTTCTCCCTCCTCTCTCATCCTCTCACTCCCTCTCCTTCCTTCCCTCTCCCTCCCCTCTCATCCCCTCTCCCTCCTCCCCTCTCATCCCCTCTCCCTCCTCCCCTCTCATCCCCTCTCCCTCCTCCCCTCTCATCCCCTCTCCCTCATCCCCTCTCCCTCCTCCCCTTTCATCCCCTCCTCCCCTCTCATCCCCTCCCCTCCTCCCCTCTCATCTTCTCTTACTCCCTCTCCCTCATCCCCTCACTCCTCCCCTCTCCCCTTCTCACTCTCATCCGCCTCCCCTCTCGTTTCCCTCCCTCCCTTATAATGGTGCTGTGTTGTTGCTAAGCTCGCCCCGCCCCCCTCCCTGAGTCGGCCTCTTCCTGGTCCCTGACACACACACACACACACACACACACACACACACACACGTGACTAGATCCCAGGAGATAGTAAAACATCCAGAAAAGTTTGATCGACCCCCAGATGGATAGACGGACGGAATTGTAGGAAGTGAGGAGACTGAGAAGCCCCGAGAGAGAGAGAGAGATTCTTCCCTGAATGATGAACCTCTGCACATCTTCTCCAGCTTCCCCTTGTGTGACCTGTGATGGGTCAGCCAGGCAGACAAGTAGGCTTCCAGTAATTACATAAGGAGAGCGATTCTGTCTGTCTGGCGCCGTGTGTGTGTGTGTGTGTATATGGTATGGTCGCGTGTATGGTGTGGTCGCGTGTGTGAGTGTATGGTGTTGTCGCGTGTGTGTATGGTGTGGTTGTGTGTTTGTATGGTGTGGTCGCGTGTGTGTGTGATTGTATGGTGTGGTTGTGTGTATGGTGTGGTTGTGTGTTTGTATGGTGTGGTCGCGTGTGTGTGTGATTGTATGGTGTGGTTGTGTGTGTATTTATGGATGATGTATATGTATGGTGTGTGTGTATGTATCGATCCGCAAGAGTGTGATCCGGCGGCGAGCGATTCACAGGTGTAGAGGACTGAGTCAGGTGTGTGAGTGAGTATCGACCCGGTGTACTGATGAATGATGGCGAGGTGTAGTGAGTCACAGGTCCAGGTCGTCGTCATTCATGGGTGGATGGACTCGGTAAATTAATCACCCGGTTTGTAAGAGGGGGGAAAGTCGCTCGGTGGTGTTGTGTAATAGTTATGAGTTGTGTGGTGGTAGTGGTTGATATGCGTCTGTTAGCTCTATGAATGACTCGTGTGTTGTGGTGGTATTATTATTATATTCCCCCCCCCCTCCCACTTACAGCGGCTAGTTTATTGTGCACCCCATAGTCATCCTGTGAGCAGTAGCGCAAAAGAGTTTCAAAGTTGAGTTCACAAAGGGTGGTGGTGGTTGATCTGCGTCTGTTAGCTCTATGAATGACTTTCCTGATTGGTGTTTGTTTTTCCTCCGTGTGTTTGTGTGTAGTGGCGGTTTTGTGTTTGCCGACGTGATTTATACTCTTGCCATTGTGTATACAGGTGTAGGGGTATATATTGATTTGTACCTGTCTGTCTGTCGGTCGATACGTCGCTTACTGCCGTCTCATGGAAGAGTAATGCGTACTTGTCTTTCTGTATTTTAACATAGAGGAACATTAATGGTGTATGTTGAGTGTATGAAGTTATTTTAATGGACAGTATGTGTGTGTGTTTATATGTGTGTGTGTGTGTGTGTATATGTATGTATGTATGTATGTATGTATGTATGTAGGTAGGTAGGTATCTTACTCACTTGCCTGTCACAGTATCTAGTAGCGAGCTCGTTCACGGTGTCTCGTTATTCCCAGGATGAGTTAGCCAAGGATTACATTATAACTTGTCACTCACTGTTGCACCACATCTCGGCCAGGTAGATCCTTCCCCAGGTGTGTTGTCCACGAACACCTTCCTCGTGTCTCTCTTACCTGATGGTTTGAGTAGCTTGTGTTTATAGCCTTTTGTGTGTGTGTGTGTGGGGGGGGGGGGGGTTATGTATGTAGAGTTTGTATGTGTAGAATGTGTGTGTGTGTACATCTGGTCACCTAGTGGTTAGGTTCTCACAACACTGACAATAATTATATTAAAATGATGTTGGAATGAGATTATGGCGCCGGTAGTGAGGGGAGCAAGAGGCGGGAGAGCTCTGGGCTTTTCCCATCACTCACTGGTCTTGCTGTCTCCCCTCTCCTGCCCCCATCCCCTCCCCACGAGATTGCGGCGCCTACATCTCCTCCCCCCCCCCTCTTCCTCTCGTCCTACTCTGTTCTGTTCCATCCTCTGCTCTATTCTCTTTCCTCCCCTTCCCTTCTATCTTCAACCTCTCCTCCCACTCCCCTCTATCCTTTACCTCTCCTCCCCTCACGACCATCCCCTCCCTAATCCTCCCTCTCATCTCCCCCCCTTCCGTCCTTCCCCTCGTGGTAGCCCTTAAGCCTACCCTTCCTCTTCCCCAATTGCCCTTCTACCCACCTGGCCCACCTACCCAGCCCTGCCACCCTACCCAGCCCTGCCACCCTACCCACCTGGCCCACCTACCCAGCCCTGCCACCCTACCCAGCCCTGCCACCCTACCCACCTGGCCCACCTACCCAGCCCTGCCACCCTACCCAGCCCTGCCACCCTACCCACCTAACCTCTTGCCCATCTACATACCTTGTCCTCCTGCTCTCTCTATGGGTGTCACCTGACCTCCCGTGTTGGGTATAATCTTACCTTGGGTTGATTGGCTTCTTGGTCTCGTGTTGCTGGCTGGAGGAAGGTTTGAGATGGATGGACTGATGGGCGGTGGAGTGTGGTTGATCGGTTGATTATTTGACTGGTTGAGTGGTGGATTGATTGATTATAAAGTACTGTTCAACTCCCTCAAATATAACTCATTGGTCCCAGTGTGGTCCTCCCCTCTCTCCCTCTCCATGGATCCACTGTACTGTGTTGGTATTGGAGGAGTACCCACAGCACCCATATCAGTACCCACAGCACCCATATCAGTACCCACAACACCCATAAAAGTACCCACAGCACCCACATCAGTACCCACAACACCCATATCAGTACCCACGTCATCCATAAAAGTACCCACAGCACCCACATCAGTTCCCACAGCACCCACATCAGTACCCACATCATCTATAAAAGTACCCACAACATCCACATCAATACCCACAGCACCCACAACACCCACATCAGTACCCACAACACCCACATCAGTACCCACAACACCCACATCAGTACCCACATCATCCATAAAAGTACCCACAACACCCACATCAATACCCACAGCACCCATCTCAGCACCCACAACACCCACATCAGTACCCACAACACTCACATCAGTACCCACAGCACTCACATCAGTACCCACAACACCCACATCAGTACCCACAGCACTCACATCAGTACCCACAGCACTCACATCAGTACCCACAACACTCACATCAGTACCCACAACACTCACATCAGTACTCACAGCACCCACATCAGTATCCACAGCACCCACATCAGTACCCACAACACCCACATCAGTACCCACAGCACTCACATCAGTACCCACAACACACATCAGTATCCACAGCACCCACATCAGTACCCACAACACCCACATCAGTACCCACAACACCCATATCAGCACCCACAGCACTCACATCAGTACCCACAACACTCACATCAGTACCCACAGCACTCACATCAGTACCCACAACACCCACATCAGTACCCACAACACCCACATCAGTACCCACAACACCCACATCAGTACCCACAACACCCACATCAGTACCCACAACACCCATATCAGCACCCACGTCATTCATGAAAGTACCCACAGCACCCACATCAGTACCCACAACACCCACATCAGTACCCACAACACCCACATCAGTACCCACAACACCCATATCAGCACCCACGTCATTCATGAAAGTACCCACATCAGTACCCACAACACCCACATCAGTACCCACAACACCCACATCAGTACCCACAACACCCACATCAGTACCCACAACACCCACATCAGTACCCACAACACCCACATCAGTACCCACAACACCCACATCAGTACCCACAGCACCCACATCAGTACCCACAACACTCACATCATTTCCCACAATACCCATATCAGTACCCACAACATCCATAAAAGTACCCACATCAGTACCCACAACACCCATATCAGCACCCACAACACCCATATCAGCACCCACAACACCCATATCAGTACCCACATCAGTACCCACAACACCCATATCAGCACCCACGTCATCCGTAAAAGTACCCACAACACCCATATCAGTACCCACAACACCCATATCAGCACCCACGTCATCCATAAAAGTACCCACAACACCCACATCAGTTCCCACAGCACCCACATCAGTTCCCACAGCACCCACATCAGTACCCACAACACCCATATCAGCACCCACAACACCCACATCAGTACCCACGACAAACATATCAGCACCCACGTCATCCATGAAAGTACCCACAGCACCCACATCAGTTCCCATAGCACCCACATCAGTTCCCACAGCACCCACATCAGTTCCCACAACACCCACATCAGTACCCACAACACCCATATCAGCACCCACGTCATCCATAAAAGTACCCACAGCACCCACATCAGTTGCCACAGCACCCACATCAGTACCCACAACACCCACATCAGTTCCCACAGCACCCACATCAGTACCCACAACACCCACATCAGTACCCACATCACCCACAGGAGCACCCACAACATCCGGACTAAACATTGCCGTGTTCTGAAAGGGCACACTGGATAACTGCCTTCCTATACGACCCAAGGGGGGAATCGAACTCGGGACGCAGTAGTGTGGGTGGAGGACATTGCAGTATGGGTGGAGGATATTGCAGTGTGGGTGGAGGTCATTGCAGTGTGGGTGGAGGCGAGTGAAGGTAATAGCCCTCCTGGATCGCCAACACTCGCCACGTACATTTTTCCCCCTCCCTCCCTAAACTGCAGGTGTGGGGACGCATCTAAACGACTCCCTCTCTTCCTAACTACGGCACAAAACACGACGGCTGGTTGAAAATGGCGTCAATGTTACCCCTGAGACTCGACTGTTAATTAGTTGCGGTGGTTTTTAAAAATGGCGTTACAACACACACACACAACACACACACACACACACCCGTGACTGGATTGTACTGTACACCCTTCAGCCAGATGCGATCGTTTACTATTGAGGGGAAAATATTGTATTGTACGGGAGCTGTGAGAATCGAACCCCTGGTGTGTGTAAGTGGTGTGACTCACGTACACGCACAAATACGCACATGCATAAACGCACACACACACACATACATATACCAGCGACAGTGGGATGGGAGGAAGGTTAGAACGTATGGTGAGAGAAGAGGAGGAAAAGGAGGCATTGAGCTAAGAAGGAAGGGAGAAGAGATGGGGGGAGGAAGGGAGGGGGGGTCGGTAGGTAGGTAGGTAGGTAGGTGAGGGTGATTAGAAGGAAGGAGAGAGGGAGATAAATAGGTAAATGAGGGAGGGTAAAGGGTAGAATAAAGGGAGATAAGAAAAGTGGCACACGGAGACCAGGCAGGAGGGTGTGGTGTGTCGCTCCCTCCCTACCTCCTCCCACCCTCCCTGGTGCGCACTGCTGCTCCCCCACTGCCCGCCCCTGACACACCCTCACACGCGCCACCTTCCATTCCCCTCACACACACACACGGATAGACAACGTGTGTGTGTGTGTGTGTGTGTGTCTACTAAACAACGTAACTTAAAACTAGTGTGTATAACAAGTCCTGAGACCAATATAGGATAAAGTACAATGGAAGATTTAAGTTGGAAGTTTGTGAAGGTTTGATTGGGAATTAATATAACGAGGAAATAACGAACGAGGAGAAGTGCCGGTAACAGTGATGCGATAAACGTGATGTTGCGTTGGTGGTGATCGTCGGGTGTTCTCTCTACCTATCGTATAAGATCATGTGGTGTTGTGTGGTGTGGTGTGGTGTTCTGCGGTGTGGTGTTGTGTGGTGTTAAGGGAACATCTGTGCCCTAAGATCAAGAAAAGTTTGAAAATATTGAAAAATTATTAAACAAGAAAAAAATATGAAACTAATTGATTGATTTTTCGAAAATTTTATGTTGGAAAGAATATTCTTAACTGTTTATGAAATGTGTTAGTGACTTTGTTTTATCTGGTCTGTATTTTAACTCATGATGATAATGATGGTGATATGTGGTGGTTGAATAATACAGATGCAAAGTGAACTGGGTATGAATGTTGTTGGTCCCACAGGCAGACAGACAGACAGACAGATAGAGAGACAGACAGACAGACAGATGTTTGTTCATTCTGTAAAATCGTCTCGTGAGTTCGCATCGATTTAGTATATACAGTAAATTGACTATAGGTATAAAATGTACATAGCCAGTGTAGTAAACTAAATAAGAAACTTTAGACTTATTTTATTGAAACGTACGTGTGTGTGTGTGTGTGTGTGTGTGTGTGTGTGTGTGTGTGTGTGTGTGTGTGTCAAATTTCCACCAAACAGTCCCATTTAATTAGTTATGGTCCCAGTAGATGAGAGAGGACGGGAGGAACACTGGGCAGACGAGGTAATAATAAGCCCCTGGGTAATTATGTCAAGGCGTGGAATGCACAGTGTTGGGGGGGGGGAGGGCCTCGCTCTCAGTAGTGACGTGGGTAGGGGAGAGAGGAGACGTTGACAGATAACACACTGGCTGACGGGAGGAGGGTGGGGAGGTGAGTGGAGAAGGTTGTTATTATGTAGGGGGGGGGGGGGTTAGTGTGGTAAGCAGGGAGACAGGTGGGGCATATAGGCGCCAGACAGGGAGACAGGTGGGGCTATACAGGCGCCAGACAGGTAGACAGGTGGGGCTATATAGGCGCCAGACAGGGAAGCAGGTGGGGCTATATAGGCGCCAGACAGGTAACGGCTGAGGATATACTCGCGCCAGACACAGGCAGTCAAGCAGGCAGACAGGTAGACTACTGGTGGTTCCCCGGGCGCCAGACAGTGACGAGGCGAGGGACACACCTGGTGGTGGTGCCGGGGGGAGGGTGGCACTCATGACCTGTTAGTGGTGCCGGGGTGAGGGTGGCACTCATGACCTGTTAGTGGTGCGGGGGGGAGGGTGGCACTCATGACCTGTTAGTGGTGCCGGGGGGAGGGTGGCACTCATGACCTGTTAGTGGTGCCGGGGGGAGGGTGGCACTCATGACCTGTTAGTGGTGCCGGGGGGAGGGTGGCACTCATGACCTGTTAGGCCACCAGAGAGGAGAGGCACTGTCAAGGTGGCACTCATACACCAAATTGGGTAAAGGAAGTGGCCAGTCGTCCCTCACTCAGCCACTCAATAGAGGGAAGGGGGGGAGGGTAATTAGTCCTAACGAGCTGATCTAAGACGCCACACTAATTACTTCATCTCATTATAACTAGTTTTGTTGATTGATTACACTGCCCTGCATAGTTTTTGAGGTTTGTGTATTATTAAGCTTTTCTGGGTGTATTTTGCATGCTGATCTCAAAAATGTTATCCATTTTGCTCAATCAGGTCAGAATTTTGTGCTATAGCACTTTAAGCGGAGATTCAGGTAAAATATTGGCATTTTTCGCTCAAAATGGGGTCCTCATATTCGTTCATTAAAAAAATCATCCGAGACATTGGCAAGCCTCACAGAAAAGATTTCGGTCAGTTTTAATGCCCTTACAATGCATTTAAATACACCCACGTGCTCGCCGGCCATTTAAATGTCCGCCGTGACGCAAAGGAAAAGAGTATATGTCCGTGTTTTTATACATATATTTTTTCACAATTAAATTTCTTTTTCATCTGGTGGTACATGGCATGTTTCCTCTGTCTGTGGGATAGTCGAGCAGACAAGCAGCACTACATGCAACGTGACTGGCCTGCAAGAAGTGGACTTACTCCAGGTTCTCACAATGTTGTTGCCCATGCTCTGGTGAATCCGCAGAACATTCTTCTTCCGCCACTGCACATCAAGCTCGGTCTGTTCAAAAACTTTGTAAAGGCACTGGACAAAAAAAGCCAGGCTTTCAATTTTCTGAAAGAAAAATTTCCAAAAGTCAGTGAGGCAAAGCTGAATGCAGGAATTTTTGATGGCCCTCAGATCAGAGAGCTTTTCAAAGATCCCAAGTTTGATTGCAGCATGGATGTAAATGAGAAGAAAGCCTGGCATGCCTTTACGTCTATTGTCTCCAATTTTCTTGGCAACTACAGAAGTCCAGAGTATGGACGAGTTGTTGGGGACCTACTTCTGAGCTACAAAGTTCTTGGTGCACGCATGTCCATCAAGATGCACTTCCTCAGCTCCCACTTGGACTACTTTCCAGACAACTGTGGTGATGTGAGTGAGGAACAAGGAGAACGCTTCCATCAAGATATCCGTGTAATGGAGGAGCGGTACCAGGGTCGCTGGGATATCAACATGCTCGCCGACTACTGTTGGTGTCTGAAACGGGACGCCCCAGACACCAACCACCAAAGAAATTCTCTGCGACAGCCATTTATGCATGTCTAACTGTAAAGGCATCTATGTAGTTGACATATTTTGGTCCTATATGTTGTGGTTACATTTCTTATGATATATTTTGCATAAAAATTTTGACATCATATTTAAGAATTTCGATTTTTCCCTAATTCCCATAGCATAAAAATCTGACCTGATTGGGCAAAATGAATGGCATTTTTTTGAATCAGCACGCAAAATACATAAAGAATCAGCTAAGACACCCCGCACCTCATGAATTTTTTCTTCAAATGCAGCCCAGTGCTATATACGTTTCCGAGAATTGTGTCTGTTTGTCTTATTACCTGAGGATTAGACACCCCAGCTTGATTCACCTGTGTGTGTGTGTGTGTGTGTTGATATAATACACAGGTAGGGGAGGTGGGACTTGGTGGACGAGGCTCCCTTGAGAGTCTCCCTTCCTTCCTTCTCCCCCCCCCCTTTTCCTCTCCCCTCTTTTCCTCTCCCCCTTTTCTTATCCCCTTTTTCTTCTTCCCCTTTTCCTCTCCCCCTAATCCTCTCCTCCCTTTTCCCCCTTCTTTTCTCCTCGCTTTCCCCCTTTCTCCCCCCCTTTCCCCTTTTCCCTCTTCTCCCTTTCTCCTCCCCCTTTCCCTCCCTCCCCTATCCCTCTCTCCCCTCTCTCCCCTCCCCTCTCCGTTTCCCTCTCCTCCGTTTCCCTCTCCTCCCCTTCCTTCTCCTCCGTTTCCTTCTCCCCCCTTTCCCTCTCCTCCCTTTCCCTCACATTCCTGGTGGTGGTAGTGGTGCAGTGCGGTGTGATGAGGTCGACGCAACCCTCCTCCTCTCCTTCACCTACACACACACACACACACACTTGGGTTAATTACTAGTATTATCATCTAGACCTACGACCTACAGTAGACCACACACTATATATTTCCCTTCTTTCATTTCTCACCCGTTAATTAATTTGTTCCTCCTGTTGACGTCATCTTAAGGTATGGTTTAGTCACCACCTCCCCCCCCCCCCCACTCTGGTCGTGGTAATCCTCTCAACACCGCCACCTTCTTTCCTCCCTGTGGTCGTGGTAATCCTCTCAACACCGCCACCTCCTTCCCCCCTGTGGTCGTGGTAATCCTCTCAACACCGCCACCTTCTTTCCCCCCTGTGGTCGTGGTAATCCTCTCAACACCGCCACCTTCCTCCCTCATTCTGTCCACTAATGTCATTTTTATTATCCTCTTTACGTATTGGCGTGAAAGGGAAGGAGGAAGGAGGAGGAGAAATAGAAAGAGAGGGTAGAAAGAGGAAGAGGAGAGGGAGAAGGGTGAAAGGTGTAGAAAGAGTTATAGAAGGGGGAGACAGGTAAGACGGGTGAAGGGAGGTAGAACTAGGTAGAGGAGAGGAGAGAGAGAGTGATGTTGTAGTCTCCTGCTACTACTGCATATCACTCCACCAGGTCATCAGAGAAGCCTCCTACACCACCGTCAGGATATTCACACTATCCTTCAGGATATTCACACATCACCTTCAGGATATTCACACATCACCTTCAGGATATTCACACAACCCTTCAGGATATTCACACACCCCTTCAGGATATTCACACACCACCTTCAGGATATTCACACACCCCTTCAGGATATTCACACACCACCTTCAGGATATTCACACACCACCTTCAGGATATTCACACACCCCTTCAGGATATTCACACACCCCTTCAGGATATTCACACACCACCTTCAGGATATTCACACACCCCTTCAGGATATTCACACACCACCTTCAGGATATTCACATACACCCCTTCAGGATATTCACACACCACCTTCAGGATATTCACACACCCCTTCAGGATATTCACACACCACCTTCAGGATATTCACACACCCCTTCAGGATATTCACACACTCCTTCAGGATATTCACACACCCCTTCAGGATATTCACACACCCCTTCAGGATATTCACACACCCTTCAGGATATTCACACACCCCTTCAGGATATTCACACACCCCTTCAGGATATTCACACACTCCTTCAGGATATTCACACACCCCTTCAGGATATTCACACACTCCTTCAGGATATTCACACACCCCTTCAGGATATTCACACACTCCTTCAGGATATTCACACACTCCTTCAGGATATTCACACACTCCTTCAGGATATTCACACCCTCGATTCACACACCCTTCAGGATATTCACACACTCCTTCAGGATATTCCCCTACCCCTTCAGGATATTCACACACTCCTTCAGGATATTCACACACTCCTTCATGATATTCACACACCCCTTCAGGATATTCACACACTCCTTCAGGATATTCACACACCCCTTCAGGATATTCACACACCCCTTCAGGATATTCACACACCCCTTCAGGATATTCACACACCCCTTCAGGATATTCACACACCCCTTCAGGATATTCACACACCCCTTCAGGATATTCACACACACCTTCAGGATATTCACACACACCTTCATGATATTCACACACCCCTTCAGGATATTCACACACCACCTTCAGGATATTCACACACCCCTTCAGGATATTCACACACCCCTTCAGGATATTCACACACCCCTTCAGGATATTCACACACTCCTTCAGGATATTCACGCACCCCTTCAGGATATTCACACACCCCTTCAGGATATTCACACACCCCTTCAGGATATTCACGCACCCCTTCAGGATATTCACACACCCCTTCAGGATATTCACACACCCCTTCAGGATATTCACACACCCCTTCAGGATATTCACACACCCCTTCAGGATATTCACACACTCCTTCAGGATATTCACACACCCCTTCAGGATATTCACACACTCCTTCAGGATATTCACACACCCTTCAGGATATTCACACACTCCTTCAGGATATTCACACACTCCTTCAGGATATTCACACACCACCTTCAGGATATTTACACACTCCTGGATATTCACACACCAACTTCAGGATATTCACACACTCCTTCAGGATATTCACACACTCCTTCAGGATATTCACATACTACCTTCAGGATATTTACACACTCCTGGATATTCACACACTCCTTCATGATATTCACACACTCCTTCAGGATATTCACACACTCCTTCATGATATTCACACACCCCTTCAGGATATTCACACACCCCTTCAGGATATTCACACACACCTTCAGGATATTCACACACTCCTTCAGGATATTCACACACACCTTCAGGATATTCACACACCCCTTCAGGATATTCACACTCCTTCAGGATATTCACACACTCCTTCATGATATTCACACACTCCTTCAGGATATTCACACACCACTTTCAGGATATTCACACACCCCTTCAGGATATTCACACACCACCTTCAGGATATTCACACCCCTTCAGGATATTCACACACCACCTACAGGATATTCACACACCACCTACAGGATATTCACACACCCCTTCAGGATATTCACACACCACCTTCAGGATATTCACACCCCTTCAGGATATCCACACACCCCTTCAGAATATCCACACACCTCTAGCTACTGTATAGTCTTGTGGCCATTTCGACGCCATCTTGTATCGTAGGTTGAGGATGTACGTTTGTTCTTACATATTACGACCTGAAGAACATCCACTCTCTGGCCACCTCGTCCCTACACCACTAGAGTAGGCGTGGCCCTCTTTCCCTCACCAATAGAGGCTGGCGTAAGCTTACTCTCACCCCCCTACCTACAGTACATAACCTACACTACCTACCTACCTACCTACCTACACTACCTACCTACCTACCTACGGACGCAGTGATAGTGTAGAAGGAAGCCGCAGCACCCCTGAGAAAAACTCACACACACACTCTCTCTCTCTCTCTCTCTCTCTCTCTCTCTCTCTCTCTCTCTCTCTCTCTCTCTCTCTCTCTCTCTCTCTCATACACACAGCAGCGGGCCATTTAAGATGAGAAGGAAAGGGGAAAAAGGAGAGGTGGGAGGAGAGGAGAGGGAGGTGAGAATGAGAGGGGAAGGAGGAGAGGAGGTGAGAGGGGAAGGAGAGGCGGCAGATGCTGTGATGATCGCTACTACAAACACACTGACTGAGGGGGAGCAGAGTGGAGCGTACACACCTCCCTCTGGTCATCACCCCTCACTTACTCCTCCTCTCTCACACTCCCTCTATGATCATGACCCTCACTTTCTCTCACACACTCACCAAGAACCCTAACTCCCCCTCACTCACTTTCACACACACACTCCCTCTATCGTCAAAATCTCTCACTCCCCCTCAATTATTCTCTGGTTCTTGAGGAGGGGAAGTGAGAGAGGGACAGAAGGAGAGGTGAGGGTAACTTATAAGACGTTGTATTGGACATACGGGAACTATTGACCGTAGCTCCGAACGACTCTCCTTCCCTCCCTTCCTTCCTCTCTCCTTACCTCCCTCCTTTCTCTCTCCTTCCCTCCATCTCCTCTTTCCCTTCGTCCCCCCTCCCTCTGCCCCCTCTCCTTCCCTCCCTCCCCTATCCCTACATCTGGAGGAGGACTCATCCCCTCTTCTCCCCTCTCCCCCACCTGTAAGTGAGGACATCATATCCCTTCCTTTCTACTATTAAATAATGATGATATCTCCCCCTTCTTTCCCCTCGTCCCCTCTTCCTCATCAACAAAGAAGAGGAAGAGGAAGGACAGGAGGAGAAACGGGCTGTAGGCAGTGCCGGGAGGAGGAGGAGAAGAAGTAGAAGAAGGAAGATAGAGAAAGGAGGAGGAGGAGGAATAAACGGAGAGGTGTAGTCAGTATTGGTCCCAAGGTTAGGTCATACCAGGTCAAGAAGGAAGGGGAGAGAATGAAAGTGAAGGGGAGAGGAGATGTAGCGGGTAGGTCAGGTCAAGTCAGGTCAGGAGATAAGAGAAGAGGCAGAAAAATGAAGAGAGATTTATTCAGCACAGGTCTCTAGGTTAGGTCAAGAGGAGGAGGGAAGTGAGGTGAGGAAGAGGGAAGGAGGTGGGGGGGGAGGAAGAGAGGAGAGAATGAGAGACGGGAAAAGAGGTGAGGAATAGAGAAGGTGAGAAGGGAGGAGGAGAGAATAGTGAAGCAAGGCGAGGAGAGAAGTGAGATGAGGTGAGGAGGAGAGGCAATTGGTCCCTGCAGGGGTGTGTGTGTGTGTGAGAGAGAGAGGGGCAGGTTATGTGCTCTAAGTCAGGGGGCAACACGCGACACAATCACATAACCTCCAGTATAAACCTTCCTACACGACACAAGGTCCTACTGTGTGTGTGTGTAGGCTTATACTGCTCTTAAACACAATGTCCTTTACCAGAATTTCGACCTTGTGAATGAATACTCTTAACTTGCCTTGGAGTTTGGGTACAGATGTTGGGGTTGGGTTAGATTGGGTTAAGCTAGCGTTAGATTGGGTTAAGCTAGCGTTAGATTGGGTTAAGCTAGCGTTAGGTTAGATTAAGCTAGCGTTAGATTGGATTAAGCTAGCGTTAGATTGGGTTAAGCTAGCGTTAGATTGGGTTAAGCTAGCGTTAGATTGGGTTAAGCTAGCGTTAGATTGGGTTAAGCTAGCGTTAGATTGGGTTAAGCTAGCGTTAGATTGGGTTAAGCTCGCGTTAGATTGGGCTAGGTTAAGTTAGTGTGGTAATCATAAGGTGAAATAAGCTGAGGTGAGCTAATCTTCGGGTGATGCAAAACTTTTATACGGTGCCGTTAATATTTCCGCTTGTTCACGTGTGTGTGTGTGTGTGTGTGTGTGACCCTCTCTAAGAAATGTCGGTCGATATGGTTGAGAGATTTAAAAGTAAGGAGAAACTGCCGCGTCACCGTGACTCAGCTTATTATTGTTGTACAGGTTGACTCGGTAATATAGATACACACTGTCTTGAATATTTTCCTGGTGATCGCGTGAATACTGGTGTTAGAATAGCTCCCTTGTCCGCTCTAGTTGATGTGTGAGATTATCCACAAGTGAGGTTTGGTTAAGTTAGGTTACCGCTAGGATGGTTAATCTTAAGGTGAAATAGAGTAAGCTAGGAGGACTAATCTTCAGGTAACTCCGAAATATCGATCATGTAGTCAAGTGTTCACCAGTTTACCTTCACAAAGCTTGCCGGGATCTTAACTACTATTGATCACAGCCAGAGGAAGACAATAGCGTGATAGCTCCTTGAGACGCAATTAAATTCTAATGACTCTGACCTCACTTTCAAGGTCATAGTGGGTCTTGCTACAGAAGGGGGGCTGGGGAGGAGCTGGGTTGTTATCAAGATATGTCGGCAACTGGGGGGGGGGGGGGGGGGGCACAACAACATTTATTATTAATATTTTTAACCAGTACAGTATTTACATTTCTTTGTCTTAGATTAGATCAGAATCATCTTGTTTATTGTTTTCCTCGTGTTTTTTTGGTGTTTTTTATTTGATTGTATTTGTGTTTTTGTGTTTGTATGGCGCGAGCTGTGGATATACTGTATAATATTTATCTTGGTTGGTAGTCTTGTAAAAGTTAGTGACATGTAAGACGTATATTGTTGGAACTTGAATATATTGGCTGTTTAATTTAGGTGTTGTGGTGGTGGTGGTAGTAAATAGTGGAGGAAGTAGAGACTGAGTAAAGGGGAAGAGGAGGGGAACTGTGTGTGTGTGTGTGTGGGGAGTAGTGGCGTGCGAGATTAGAGAGAAGAGGAGGGGGGACATATTCCTGGTGTGACTGCATCAGTTTGGGTAGTGTTGGGTCAGGCAGGGGGAGAGAGAGATGCCTGGTAACGAGAGGTAGGGGAGGGAGGTAGCGAGAGGTAGGGGAGGGAGGTAACGAGAGGTAGGGGAGGGAGACCTAGTAGAGGGAGGGAAGGTAATGTAGGGTGAGGGGAAATGAGAGCAGGTAAATAACAGGTATCGTTAACCCTAAACAGTGGCATAATTAGTGAGGGGGGAAGGGAATGTGTGTATTGGTTAATCTCCTCGACCTGCCCTCTCCCTCCTTCCCTCCCTTTCTCTCCCTTACTAGTGGGGGGAAAGGGGTGTGTCCTGATCTCCCTTTCCCCCCCCCATTCCCTTACCAGAGAGGGGAAACATTACATTAGACCTGCTCGTTCACTTTCCCTCTCCTTCTTCACCCCTTCCTTCCTACAGTCACCTGCCTAACTATCTAATCATGCGGCGACCATTGGGTAGTTGAAGACCTGACGAGAGAGAGAGAGAGAGAGAGAGAGAGAGAGAGA
>CAUDMG010000855.1:0-88187 GCA_958450375.1 Homarus gammarus
TTCACCTTGTTTTGCATTACTCTCTCTAGTCTGTACTCACCCCTGAAGATGTGAATTACACGAAAGCGCTTGGGAACTTCGTGTTTTCTTCTTTCCTGGTGGTTATCAGCATATACCTAGATCACGCGCACCTACAGTGATTTACTTGCATATATATATATATATTATATATATATATATATATATATATATATATATATATATATATATATATATTACGTGACAAAAATGTATATATTTTGTGTGTGTGTGTGCAAAGACTATAATTATACGGAAAATAGGAATGAGACCCCTCGACGTGTGATTGAAATTTTGTTGAGCAGTCGCTAGATGGCTCTGCCAAGGTTTTACGTTGACTGTTGACACTCCCAAAATTCAATCCAGTGTACCAGACATGTGTTGCTGGTGGATGTTATCCTCGCGTCATAATTTTCGCAACTGTGTTTATACTGGAAAGATATATATCAACACGTACATGTTTAAACTTATATTTTATTATGACTAAGAAAAACTGATGTAGCCGAAGGTATTTGCACGCGAGTTAAAATAACGAAATAGTTATTTGCACCCGAAACTTGTCATCATAGGCATCAGGTGCAGAGAGTGAAACTGTTATCTGCACCCGAGGTGTGTCATAGCGAAATTCGGGTGCAAAATTACTTCATCTATTTACAGTCGATATTGCCTAATCATATTCAATGAAAGATGAAAAAGTGTGTAACTATTCAAACTACAGTAAAAAAGACCAATTAAGTTCTTGGCGCCGACTTACTGTATTCGTCATTAATGTTTACAATGGAATTGTGAATATTAAAATTTTTACATACATGAACTGCTTTATTATCGTATACTAACAATATATCACTATGCACATAAACTTGCAGTCAATAGGAAAACATTGTCGAATACCGGTGTACAGTCCCCTTCACCCTTGCGTTTACAGGGACTCTTCATATAAACATTCTCAAATCATTGCATTGAGATATTTGTTTTAATATTGTTTTAGTTTGATTCCATAGTATGTTTACTATTGCGAGTTTCCTTTCTGCCGAATGTAAACAAACACAGCGGTGCCACATTGCACAAAACCTGACGAGCCCCAGTAAGCATACTAGTGAAGGGGACTTTACATCCTCCACAGGTCGTGGACTCTCATTTTCACCCTGATTTCAGAGATAGTGGGGACAGTGGCCTTCCTATACACATCCAGTACCTTCTCAGTCACCTTGTTGGTGGCATCCATATAATCAAAAGCATTTGTTCTTCTCCTTAACCTCTCGTTTTCTGCTTCATAAGCCAGGGCACTTCCAACTTCCATGTTCAGAGGCAACTTGTTAGATGGCAGAGGCATCCGAACCCCGAACACCTTATCGTTACCCTGGCGCAGCTGAGTGTTGCTAATCTTAGGACGACCCATCTTGGTGGCGGCCCTTTGAACTAACTGCAAAACAACACAGAAAAAACAACTTTCAGCACTTCAATATCACCACCTATTGAACAATATTTTATTCAAAAGTACGGACTGAGATTTTGTCCTTAACTGTCCAAGTCAAGCTACTTGGGCTGAATTTGTTGATCAGTCCTGGGACGAATATTACCAACGGCGTGAATAGATTCCGTGGAATAAATTCAGGGCATTCCCGTCCAGGGAGCCTCAACAAACTCTGTAAATATTGCCATTGGCCTGCCATTGGCACATATACGGAGTTTGGTAATGTTCCATGAGCGGGAATGTCCTGAATTCATTCCACGGAATCTATCCACGCCGTTGGTAATATTGGGCCCTGGTTTTCGAAATATACGTATGTGGTGACTTGCAGCAAAAATATCGGCATAATTTGTAGCGCATTGAGTTGTAAAACAATAGCATATTATGAACCAGTGTACACAGTAGTCGAATAATCCAATTCAATAACTTGATTTTAACAGGTTGTGCCACATTGCCAGTCCCTTTATTATTTACAGTTTTTTCGCGTTTTTCATGCCAAACCCAAAAGTATCCACAAACCTTCTAATGCAATGATTTAAAAAACTCAAACATATTCGGAATTAGCGTGGCCGATAGACAAATAATCCAACCCAAGCAATTAGATTTTGAAAACGTTTGCAAAACTGTCACTCCCTATTACACAGTGAGGCATATAACAATATGATCGATCAGGCCAGCACCCCCCCCCCCCCCCAGTTTGTCTTGGCTGATCCCATAATGTCTATTTTTCTCACTCATAATTTCAAAGATTTCTTCTCTGTCTCGGTAGTGCCAATGTTCCAGCTTGAAGTCCGTTTGAGGTTATGGTCACATTATCCGTTGAAACGATCTGTTTTTGAGGTTCCTCTGGGTTACACGTGCAGTTATATTTTCCTGTTCAGCCACGGCTTGCGGGTCCTGTGTAGAAGGGACCTGTGTGTTTCGAGACTACCCACGTCCCAGGTTAGGACGCAGTTCTCTCGGGCCTCCACACCCCAACAACGTAACGCTAGTTCGGGTGCAGTCTCACCCAAAAGTTCGTTAACTCTCCCAGCCAGCTATTGCTGCACTGCCTGCTTCAGATGTTTGAATCTGTCTCCGTACCAACCAGAACATGAAACCGATACGAATGAATCTAAAGGGTCTGTGTGTGATATAGACCCAACCATGAAAGAGAAGGCAGAGGATTGATTGATTCTTGAGTATTTGGAAGAGTCTGTGGAGGAAGAAGGACCACAACAATGGTTCCAGGTCTTGACATGGGGGTATTTAACTTAAAAATTTTCAACTTTTTTGCATTTATCTCACAAATAGTCATGTTACTTTCTACTCCCAGTGACCATTTCTAGGTAAGTACGTTTTTTTTTTAAACTCTAGCGCCCCCCCCCCCCCCACCCCGTCTGATACACCAACAATTTATACATAACTGTAACAGTAATAGTTATATGGAAGGACCCCCTGGCAACGTCCCAACACACAGTACTGTATAATAATCATTATAATGTGCCTTAAACGCGCTCGAGTGTTTGTGGCGCCTTAATGTCTTGCCAGACGTTATAACTCTGTTTTAGTTCATCGTCCACAAGTCAAAGATATGAGACTATATAACACAGTTTATAAGTTCACACTGGTATAAGGTTTCTCAATATATGAGGCGCCATAAACACCATCAGTGTTGGTCAAGATATACAGTGTGATTGTGTCAAAATACTGCTGATGATGAGGCTGAAGGTCGACTGTTGTTATGAGAAGCTGTCGGTCAGACCCGGTGCCCAGAGACAGTTGTGATTCACTGACTAACATTTTGCAATTATGAACTTTAACCGAGATACTATGTTCATAATCAGGCAACACCAGGCTTCAGGGAGACCACATGTTAGAGAGCAAAGAAATATAAATCGCTGGAAACTGCGCCTAGAAACCCTGAGTCTACTCCGTCCCCTTCACTCTAGAGTCTAAAGTCTCGGTAAACAGTGACGTTACTCATCAGTAACAGCCGTGATATTTCTGTTTTCTTTACAAATACAATATTATTAACAGTACTGTTGTGTGCACTATCTTACAGCGAATTAATTAAACAAGGAATCATTATTTACCAAGAAACTGGAAACGTCTTGTAGGAATGCAACAAAACATTGCAGTATTTCCATTCCGTGTCGCCATCAAGTGATCTGTAGTCGAATAGATTTGCTAAGTGACGCTACGCCTATCTCTCTCAAATAAAGTAAATACATACGCCTTTTCTAACTACTATTTTCTCGGAGTAATTATAAGTAAATGTTATGATTTTATAGTTTATGAAATACAATGTTTACTTTTTTATACTCTTCAGAATATTATATAGTCTTCAAAAATTATAGGAATAAAAAATTCTCACCAACTTTATCTTTAATCGTTACAAGACACAACAGCTTCCCGAAGAGTTCCTGACTAACTGTGATTGTGTTCTAAGCTGAGGGATGAAGAGGAGGGTGGAGCAGGCGGAGGGTGGAGCAGGCGGAGGGTGGAGCAGGAGGTGGATGTAGAGCAGGAGGTGGATGTAGAGCAGGAGGTGGATGTAGAGCAGGAGGAGGGTGGAGCAGGCGGATGTAGAACAGGAGGTGGATGTAGAACAGGAGGTGGATGTAGAACAGGAGGTGGATGTAGAGCAGTAGGAGGGTGGAATAGGAGGATAGACGCTTGCTATAAGAAATAACAACGACCGATTTTTATAATAAGCCAATTCTTATTATGGTTGACATTCGGGAGGGGTGACCGAGTATTGGTGGTGGAAGCTATCACTCTGGTTGATCTTGTCAGTATACGTCGTTGGAGATGTTTATTGCTCTCATAATATTGACCATGGCAGATATTTACGTCCATAAGAAAGGCATAAATTCAATAATACCAAGCGAGTAAGATTATATTAGTATTGCTGAACTAAGGATAATTATACCGCCGTCAAAACGAAGCCAGACACAAATGTCCCCAGATGTCATTATGAACCTACAGAATATTATAATAAAGATTGTATAAATATTCATACATTGACAACAGTTTAGCAAATTATATGATATAAAATTCATCAGTAAACCGCTAAATTTAATCGGATCATCACTATTATCTAATTGAGCAGAGGCGAGCTATACCAGTGCCCCCGCCCCCCCTCCCCCTATCCTGTTGCCAATTTTAAAATAATCTGTAAATCGCTTCAAGGGGCATCGAGCCGTTATATCACCACCTCCAACACGGTCTTACGCGAAAAGGAAAACATAATAATAATAATAATAATAATAATAATAATAATAATAATAATAATAATAATTGACGGTTTATTGAAAAAGTTCTGCAGCCCGAAGGCTGAAAATACACATTGGACATAAATGATTTATTACATACATTGGTGGTTTAACAAAAGCCTTCATTAGAGAAAGGTGAACATACAGAGTATTGTAGGTGTTGAACAGCAAACACGTAGTGTAGTAACTCCCTCCCAGATGGTGTTAGGAGGGACCTCACGTGGTGTAATAGTTCCCTCACAGATGGTGTTATGAGGGACCTGACTTGTTGGAGTAATTCCCTCACAGATGGTGTTATGAGGGACCACGTGGTGTAGTAATTCCCTCACAGATGGTGTTATGAGGGACCTCACGTGGTGTAGTAATTCCCTCACAAATGGTGTTATGAGGGGCCTCACGTTGTGTATTAATTCCCTCACAGATGGTGTTATGAGGGACCTGACGTGGTGTAGTAATTCCCTCACAGATGGTGTTATATGAGTGAGGTGTGGTCCCAGGCCTTCCTATCGTAGACGGATTAACACATCGCTGGTTGTTGTTGGGTCTCACGGGCCGTTATCACTGGGTACCTGGGACCTCACTGTGTGAACGCTAACTTGGGTACGACTGTTACTGTTGAGTTGTTCTCGCTGACTTAAGCACTGTTCACCACTGTTCACCTCTGTTTAACACTGGTTCCATTCCTTTCCTAAATGAAATTGTAACTTCTGGCGAGAACTTGTTGATATTCCGGTGGGGAGGAGGGTTCAGGGGAGGGAGTTGGTATGGGCCAACTTAACAGTTGACCTGGCTGCTCCGAGAGGAGCGCCAGGTACGTCTTGACCCCTCTCCCCACGCCCCACACACCCTCTCCCCACGCCTCACACACACCTCTACCCACGCCCCACACACCCTCTACCCACGCCCCATACACCCTCTCCCCACACACCCTCTCCCCACGCCGCACACACCCCTCTCCCCACGCCTCACACACCCCTCTCCCCACGCCTCACACACCCCCCTCTCCCCACGCCTCACACACCCCTCTCCCCACACACCCTCTCCCCACACAACCTCTCCCCACGCCTCACACACCCTCTCCCCACCCCTTGCACCCCTCTCCCCAAGCCTCACACACCGTCTCCCCACGCCTCACACACCCCTCTCCCCACGCCTCACACACAATCTCCCCACGCCTCACACACCCTCTCACGCCTCACACACCCCTCTCCCCACGCCTCACATACCCTCTCCCCACGCTTCACACACCACTCTCCCCACGCCTCACACACCCCTCTCCCCACGCCTCACACACAATCGCCACACGCCTCACACACCCCTCTCCCCACGCCTCACACACTCTCTCGCCAAGCCTCACACACCCCTCTCCCCACGCCTCACATACCCCTCTCCCCAGGGTCTAGGACAACTGGCCGCCGCCATCTGGCCGCCATATGGAACTTTTTGTTGACAAAATTGATGAAAGTGTGATAGGAAAAAAGAGGATTAAAATTTCTTTATGAAGTACTTTATTGGAATAAAATAATAAAAGATACATATGCAAAAATCTATGAAAAGTTATGTTGTTAGTAAAATTATTGTTGGTAAAAAATAAGCATGCTAAAATGTCTTTATTGATTAAAAAAAACAAGATTCAACTGCAAAAATCTATGAAAAGTTATGGGCAATTCCCCTAAGATATTCTACAAGATTTCGACTCTCAAATGTACTGACAATTGCTTTAATTCTTTCATCTGCTTGTCTGTATTTCTTCAACTTGACAGGTGGCTCTTGCCCTGCGATCAGCTGCTCGTAATATAGGTCTCTTCCACGTTGGACTGTTTTCAAACCATCAATAAATTTCCAAACAGTAGGATGTTGCATTCCAAGTTCATTTTGCAGTCTTCGATGAGCAGCTTCTGCGTGATTGTTTGTCCTGTCTTCGTCATTTAAGGAGCGTTCATAAACGTTCCACATTTCCTGTGGAAAAAGTGGAGCACGTCTGTCATTATGATGATGACAAAGAAATGCGCAACTGCTTAAATTAATATTTCCTATCGGTTTTTACGAGTGAAAATCTCGAATACATTCGGAGGTTGAAGCCATATACTCGGGTAGCCCTGAAAACATTCTTAGTCAAATCAATATTTAAATATTCGAACTGTTGTCATTTTTTTATTTTCTACTAAATCTTACTTTTTTATATTTCTTTGTTCATAGTATTATCCAACTAATATTATTATTCTACTAATTCTTACTTTTTTATATTTCTTTGTTCATAGTATTATCCTTGTATTTTTCATTCAAGATTTAATACATGTGTGAGGATTCTTTCAAGTTCTATTATCTAAGTTTCTCTTATTTTATTTTTTAGTACATAGTTTTACTGTTTTTTTGTATGTTGAATTCAGAATTGACTTGTTTTTTAATCATTCGAGAATCAATCGTTCGCTGGTGGGGGTTTAAGGAGCTGCCTTGAGAGCGCAAAATTAGGCGTTTGCAGTTTACCCCCAGTCCACGGCGGCCAGTCGGCCTCGGCAAGTTTCCCGCGGCCAGTTGGGTTGCGGCCAGATGGCGGTGGCCAGTTGTCCCATTCCCCTCTCCCCACGCCACACACACCATCTCCACACCACCTCACACACCCTCGCCACACGCCTCACACACCCCTCTCCCCACGCCTCACACACCCTCTCCCCACGCCTCACACACACCCTCTCCCCACGCCTCACACACCCCTCTCCCCACGCCTCACACACCCTCTCCCCAAGCCTCACACACCCCTCTCTCCACGCCTCACATACCCTCTCCCCATGCCTCACACACCCCTCTCCCCAAGCATCACACACCCCTCTCCCCACGCTTCACACACCCTCTCCCCACACACCCTCTCCCCACCCCTTGCACCCCTCTCCCCAAGCCTCACACACCGTCTCCCCACGCCTCACACACCCTCTCCCCACGCCTCACACACCATTTCCCCACCCCTCACACACCCTCTCCCCACCCCTCACACACCCTCTCCCCACCCCTCATACACCCTCTCCCCACGCCTCACACACCCCTCTCCCCACGCCTTACACACCCTCTCCCCACGCCTTACACACCCCTCTCCCCACGCCTTACACACCCCTCTCCCCACGCCTTACACACCCCTCTCCTCACGCCTCACACACCCCTCTCCTCACTCCTCACACACCCCTCTCCTCACGCCTCACACACCCTCTCCCCACGCCTCACACACACCTCTCCCCACGCCTCACACACCCTCTACCCACGCCTCACACACCCTCTCCCCACACACCCTCTCCCCACGCCTCACACACCCCTCTCCCCACGCCTCACACACCCCTCTCCCCACACAACCTCTCCCCACGCCTCACACACCCTCTCCCCACCCCTTGCACCCCTCTCCCCACGCCTCACACACCGTCTCCCCACGCCTCACACACCCCTCTCCCCACGCCTCACACACCATCTCCCCACGCCTCACACACCCTCTCACGCCTCACACACCCCTCTCCCCACGCCTCACATACCCTCTCCCCACGCTTCACACACC
Source organism: Homarus gammarus (assembly GCA_958450375.1). Taxonomy (NCBI): domain Eukaryota; kingdom Metazoa; phylum Arthropoda; class Malacostraca; order Decapoda; family Nephropidae; genus Homarus; species Homarus gammarus. The sequence continues at coordinate 8,285 of CAUDMG010000855.1, forward strand.
ACTCTCCCCACGCCTCACACACCCCTCTCCCCACGCCTCACACACAATCGCCACACGCCTCACACACCCCTCTCCCCACGCCTCACACACTCTCTCGCCAAGCCTCACACACCCTCTCCCCACGCCTCACATACCCCTCTCCCCACGCCTCACATACCCCTCTCCCCAGGGTCTAGGACAACTGGCCGCCGCCATCTGGCCGCCATATGGAACTTTTTGTTGACAAAATTGATGAAAGTGTGATAAGAAAAAAGAGGATTAAAATTTCTTTATGAAGTACTTTATTGGAATAAAATAATAAAAGATACATATGCAAAATTCTATGAAAAGCTATGTTGTTAGTAAAATTATTGTTGGTAAAAAATAAGCAAGCTAAAATGTCTTTATTGATTAAAAAAAAACAAGATTCAACTGCAAAAATCTATGAAAAGTTATGGGCAATTCCCCTAAGATATTCTACAAGATTTCGACTCTCAAATGTACTGACAATTGCTTTAATTCTTTCATCTGCTTGTCTGTATTTCTTCAACTTGACAGGTGGCTCTTGCCCTGCGATCAGCTGCTCGTAATATAGGTCTCTTCCACGTTGGACGGTTTTCAAACCATCAATAAATTTCCAAACAATAGGATGTTGCATTCCAAGTTCATTTTGCAGTCTTCGATGAGCAGCTTCTGCGTGATTGTTTGTCCTGTCTTCGTCATTTAAGGAGCGTTCATAAACGTTCCACATTTCCTGTGGAAAAAGTGGAGCACGTCTGTCATTATGATGATGACAAAGAAATGCGCAAGTGCTTAAATTAATATTTCCTATCGGTTTTTACGAGTGAAAATCTCGAATACATTCGGAGGTTGAAGCCATATACTCGGGTAGCCCTGAAAACATTCTTAGTCAAATCAATATTTAAATATTCGAACTGTTGTCATTTTTTTATTTTCTACTAAATCTTACTTTTTTATATTTCTTTGTTCATAGTATTATCCAACTAATATTATTATTCTACTAATTCTTACTTTTTTATATTTCTTTGTTCATAGTATTATCCTTGTATTTTTCATTCAAGATTTAATACATCTGTGAGGATTCTTTCAAGTTCTATTATCTAAGTTTCTCTTATTTTATTTTTTAGTACATAGTTTTACTGTTTTTTTGTATGTTGAATTCAGAATTGACTTGTTTTTTAATCATTCGAGAATCAATCGTTCGCTGGTGGGGGTTTAAGGAGCTGCCTTGAGAGCGCAAAATTAGGCGTTTGCAGTTTACCCCCAGTCCACGGCGACCAGTCGGCCTCGGCAAGTTTCCCGCGGCCAGTTGGGTTGCGGCCAGATGGCGGTGGCCAGTTGTCCCATTCCCCTCTCCCCACGCCACACACACCATCTCCACACCACCTCACACACCCTCGCCACACGCCTCACACACCCCTCTCCCCACGCCTCACATACCCTCTCCCCACGCCTCACACACCCTCTCACGCCTCACACACCCCTCTCCCCACGCCTCACATACCCTCTCCCCACGCCTCACACACCCTCTCCCCACGCCTCACACACCCTCTCCCCACGCCTCACACACCCCTCTCCCCACGCCTCACACACCCTCTCCCCACGCCTCACACACCCCTCTCCCCACGCCTCACACACCCTCTCCCCACGCCTCACACACCCCTCTCCCCACGCCTCACACACCCCTCTCCCCACGCTTCACACACCCTCTCCCCACCTCACACCCTCTCCCCACGCCTCACACACCCTCTCCCCACGCCTCACACACCCTCTCCCCACGCCTCACACACCCTCTCCCCACGCCTCACACACCCTCTCCCCACGCCTCACACACCCTCTCCCCACGCCTCACACACCCTCTCCCCACGCCTCACACACCCTCTCCCCACGCCTCACACACCCTCTCCCCACGCCTCACACACCCTCTCCCCACGCCTCACACACCCTCTCCCCACGCCTCACACACCCTCTCCCCACGCCTCACACACCCCTCTCCCCACGCCTCACACACCCCTCTCCCCACGCCTCACACACCCCTCTCCCCACGCCTCACACACCCCTCTCCCCACGCCTCACACACCCCTCTCCCCACGCCTCACACACCCCTCTCCCCACGCCTCACACACCCTCTCCCCACGCCTCACACACCCCTCTCCCCACGCCTCACACACCCTCTCCCCACGCCTCACACACCCCTCTCCCACGCCTCACACACCCCTCTCCCCACGCCTCACACCCCCTCTCCCCACGCCTCACACACCCCTCTCCCCACGCCTCACACACCCCTCTCCCCACGCCTCACACCCCCTCTCCCCACGCCTCACACACCCTCTCCCCACGCCTCACACACCCTCTCCCCACGCCTCACACACCCTCTCCCCACGCCTCACACACCCTCTCCCCACGCCTCACACACCCTCTCCCCACGCCTCACACACCCTCTCCCCACGCCTCACACACCCTCTCCCCACGCCTCACACACCCCTCTCCCCACGCCTCACACACCCTCTCCCCACGCCTCACACACCCCTCTCCCCACGCCTCACACACCCTCTCCCCACGCCTCACACACCCCTCTCCCCACGCCTCACACACCCTCTCCCCACGCCTCACACACCCCTCTCCCCACGCCTCACACACCCTCTCCCCACGCCTCACACACCCTCTCCCCACGCCTCACACACCCCTCTCCCCACGCCTCACACACCCTCTCCCCACGCCTCACACACCCTCTCCCCACGCCACACACACCATCTCCACACGCCACACACACCATCTCCACACGCCTCACACACCATCTCCACACGCCTCACACACCCCTCTCCCCACGCCTCACACACCCTCTCCTCACGCCTCACACACCATCTCCCCACCCCTCACACACCCTCTCCCCACGCCTCACACACCCCTCTCCCCACGCCTCACACACCCCTCTCCCCACGCCTCACACACCCCTCTCCCCACGCCTCACACACCCTCTCCCCACGCCTCACACACCCTCTCCCCACGCCTCACACACCCTCTCCCCACGCCTCACACACCCTCTCCCCACGCCTCACACACCCTCTCCCCACGCCTCACACACCCCTCTCCCACGCCTCACACACCCTCTCCCCACGCCTCACACACCCTCTCCCCACGCCTCACACACCCCTCTCCCCACGCCTCACACACCCTCTCCCCACGCCTCACACACCCCTCTCCCCACGCCTCACACACCCTCTCCCCACGCCTCACACACCCCTCTCCCCACGCCTCACACACCCCTCTCCCCACGCCTCACACACCCCTCTCCCCACGCCTCACACACCCTCTCCCCACGCCTCACACACCCTCTCCCCACGCCTCACACACCCTCTCCCCACGCCTCACACACCCTCTCCCCACGCCTCACACACCCTCTCCCCACGCCTCACACACCCTCTCCCCACGCCTCACACACCCCTCTCCCCACGCCTCACACACCCCTCTCCCCACGCCTCACACACCCTCTCCCACGCCTCACACACCCTCTCCCCACGCCTCACACACCCTCTCCCCACGCCTCACACACCCCTCTCCCCACGCCTCACACACCCTCTCCCACTCCCCTCCCCACGCCTCACACACCCTTTCCCCACGCCTCACACACCCTCTCCCCACGCCTCACACACCCTCTCCCCACGCCTCACACACCCTCTCCCCACGCCTCACACACCCTCTCCCCACGCCTCACACACCCTCTCCCCACGCCTCACACACTCTTCTCCCCACGCCTCACACACCCCTCTCCCCACGCCTCACATACCCTCTCCCAACGCTTCACACACACTCTCCCCACGCCTCACACACCCCTCTCCCCACGCCTCACACACCCTCGCCACACGCCTCACACACCCCTCTCCCCACGCCTCACACACTCTCTCGCCAAGCCTCACACACCCTCTCCCCACGCCTCACACACCCCTCTCCCCACGCCACACACCCTCTCCACACCACCTCACACACCCTCGCCTCACGCCTCACACACCCCTCTCCCCACGCCTCACATACCCTCTCACCCACGCCTCACACACCCTCTCACGCCCCACACACCCCTCTCCCCACGCCTCACATACCCTCTCCCCACTCCTCAAACACCCCTCTCCTCACTCCTCACACACCCCTCTCCTCACGCCTCACACACCCCTCTCCCCACGCCTCACACACCCCTCTCCCCACGCCTCACACCCCTCTCCCCACGCCTCACACACCCTCTCCCCACTCCTTACACCCCTCTTCCCACGCCTCACACACCCCTCTCCCCACGCCTCACACACCCTCTCCCCACGCCTCACACCCCCCTCTCCCCACGCCTCACACCCCCTCTCCCCACGCCTCACACCCCCCTCTCCCCTCGCCTCACACCCCCTCTCCCCTCGCCTCACACACCCTCTCCCCACGCCTCACACACCCTCTCCCCACGCCTCACACACCCTCTCCCCACGCCTCACACACCCCTCTCCCCACGCCTCACACACCCTCTCCCCACGCCTCACACACCCTCTCCCACGCCTCACACACCCTCTCCCCACGCCTCACACACCCCTCTCCCCACGCCTCACACACCTTTCTCCCCACTCCTTGCACCCCTCTTCCCACGCCTCACACACCCCTCTCCCCACGCCTCACACACCCCTCTCCCCACGCATCACACACCCCTCTCCCCACGCCTTACACACCCTCTCCCCACGCCCCACACACCCTCTCCCCACGCCCCACACACCCTCTCCCCACGCCTCACACACCCTCTCCCCAAGCCTCACACACCCCTCTCCCCACGCCTCACATACCCTCTCCTCACGCCTCACACACACTCTCCCTACGCCTCACACACCCCACTCCCCACGCCTCACACACCCTCGCCCCACACACCCCTCTCCCCATGCCTCACACACTCTCGCCAAGCCTCACACACCCTCTCCCCACGCCACACACACCATCTCCACACGCCTCACACACCCTCTCCACACGCCTCACACACCCCTTTCCCCACGCCTCACACACCCTCTCCCCACGCCTCACACACCCTCTCCCCACGCCTCACACACCCCTCTCCCCACGCCTCACACACCCTCTCCCCACGCCTCACACACCCCTCTCCCCACGCCTCACACACCCCTCTCCCCACGCCTCACACACCCCTCTCCCCGCGCCTCACACACCCCTCTCCCCACGCCTCACACACCCTCTCCCCAAGCCTCACATACCGTCTCCCCACGCCTCACACACCCTCTCCCCACGCCTCACACACCATCTCCCCACGCCTCACACACCCTCTCCCCACGCCTCACACACCCTCTCCCCACGCCTCACACACCCCTCTCCCCACGCCTCACATAACTTCTCCCCACGCCTCACACACTCTCTCCCCACGCCTCACACACCCCTCTCCCCACGCCTCACACACCCTCGCCACACGCCTCACACACCCCTCTCCCCACGCCTCACACACTCTCTCGCCAAGCCTCACACACCCTCTCCCCACGCCTCACACACCCCTCTCCCCACGCCACACACACCCCTCTCCCCACGCCACACACACCATCTCCACACCACTCACACACCCTCTCCACACGCCTCACACACTCCTCTCCCCACGCCTCACACACCCTCTCCCCACGCCTCACACACCCCTCTCCTCACGCCTCACACACCCTCTCCCCACGCCTCACACACCCCTCTCCCCACGCTTCACACACCCTCTCCCCACACACCCTCTCCCCACGCCTCACACACCCTCTCCCCACCCCTTGCACCCCTCTCCCCAAGCCTCACAGACCGTCTCCCCACGCCTCACACACCCCTCTCCCCACGCCTCACACACCCTCTCCCCACGCCTCACACCCCCCTCTCCCCACGCTTCACACACCATCTCTCCACGCCTCACACACCCTCTCCCCACGCCTCACACACCCTCTCCCCACGCCTCACACACCCCTCTCCCCACGCCTCACACACCCTCTCCCCACGCCTCACACACCCTCTCCCCACGCCTCACACCCCTCTCCCCACGCCTCACACACCCCTCTCCCCACGCCTCACACACCCTTCTCCCCACTCCTTGCACCCCTCTTCCCACGCCTCACACACCCCTCTCCCCACGCCTCACACACCCTCTCCCCACGCCTCACACACCCTCTCCCCACCTACACGACCTCTCCCACGCCCACACACCCTCTCCCCACGCCTCACACACCCTCTCCCACGCCTCACACACCCTCTCCCCACGCCTCACACACCCTCTCCCCACGCCTCACACACCCCTCTCCCCATGCCTCACACACCCTCTCCCCACGCCTCACACACCCTCTCCCCACGCCTCACACCCTCTCCCCACGCCTCACACACCCCTCTCCCCACGCCTCACACACCCTTCTCCCCACTCCTTGCACCCCTCTTCCCACGCCTCGCACACCCCTCTCCCCACGCCTCATACACCCCTCTCCCCACGCATCAATCACCCCTCTCCCCACACCTTACACGACCTCTCCCCACGCCCCACACACCCTCTCCCTACAAATCACACACCTTCTCTCCACGCCTCACACACCCCTCTCCCCACGCCTCACATACCCTCTCCCCACGCCTCACACAGTGATGACTTGACCACCGTAGGGTCAAGACCTATTTAGGCGTTGCTCCTGCTGAGCAGCTCACCCTTGGCCAATGGTCGGCCCATTCCCCACGTCCCTCTCCCAGACCCATCCTCACCACCGGGATATGAACATAATCAAAAGTGACATTTCGTTTCGGTAAGACGTGGAACCAGTGTTGAACAGTTATGAACAGTGAGAACCGTGACTCACCAGTGAGATAAGCACCTCTGGGAACTGACCGCCATCTCCTGACAAGGAGGTGCTAATCAGTCCACCCTGAGAACAACAATGGGTCGGCTTCACACTTGACTTCGAAATAACACAACACCACCCAGTAGGGTGGGGATAGGTCAGCAACTGCAAATATGTTGCCTGTATAACAAGTGAACTACCGTGGGTTGAGCAAGGTTTGAGCACTGTGTCGTGTGTAGGTGCCCGCGAGGCAAGTCCTATACCCTTGTGGTCACGCTCGGCCATGTGGTGAGGGTTTGTTTACACAAACCCCCCTCCTCATAGTGTGCCAAGCTGGTTAGTTCTTTTGAAACTAAAATTGACTTTGATACTGTATCTAACCAGAAAAACAAAGATACTATTAAGAACAAGTGTAGTGTAATAAAAGTGGTTATAAACTGAGAATACTCCTGTTACCTTAGTCCCCCCGACACCACACTCCCTCTGCGGGAGGCCCGCTCATGGCCTCCCCTCACACCGCTAATACGCTGTAGATGCCAGTCTCCTTTGTCCTCTAAGAGGGTTATGCCTCCCAACCACCGCTGACTTCCTAGGAGTGCCAAGCAGTCCTCGGCCCTCTGACGTAGGCATATAAGTCGAACCCTGTAACTCCACTATGTCTGAGTTGACTGGAGACCCAGCTACTCGCTTTAACTCTCCTGATGCACTGAGTGAGCCAGGCGACTGTGGTGTTGACCTTGACACCAACGGAGAGGATGGCTTTCAACTAGTTCAGTCCAGGAACAAGCGGAAGGCCGAAAAGGCAGAAAGACTTAGAGACCATCAACTACAACCACAACCCCCCATGAGAGTAAGATTATACTTCCCTGAAGGTACATCACCTGAAGACAAGTATCTCTGGCTGAACGATGCGGAAGACAAATACCCAGAGGCTGAGTTTCAGCTCAGAGTCGGCACACAAGATCATGTTCAGATTAGGAACGACCCAGCAGTCATACAGGATCTCCTCACCAATAGCATAAGGGGAATAACCATGGAACAATCATCCCAACCATCGAGCAAGAAAACCATCTTAATCATAGGGCTCGACCAGTACCAGACCCCTACACTACTAGAAGCTCATCCCGACATCAGAAGGACGAAGCGACTCAGGGGCAAGAATGCAGTCATTGCAGACTGGGTTGGCTCGAAAGACCCACCCAAGACCATTGGAGTCCGTGGTGCCTATCGGACTCTGAAGGTAACTCTCTATCAGCCCCCTAACCGGAGGTGTTACAACTGTCAGCACTGGGGCCATGTGGCCCGGGTATGCCCCTCGATTAAGCCGTGGTGTGGTCTCTGCTCAAGGCAACATGCAACACAGGTTTGCAGAGATACATTTGCTCAAGGGGGTGTCATCCAACAGAAGTGTATTAACTGCAAAACAGTTGGAGTTCCTGTATGGCACCCTGACTGTTCTAGAGCTCCTACACCCCTTCAGCGCCCAGACCCGCCACCCAGGCAGGACTCAAGAAACACTAATGCTGCTAGGGTACTCCCTACGGCCAACCCCTGGCCCGCCCTCCCCACCAAAGCTCCAGGATCATCACCAGCAGTCATCGAAAGATCAGTATGGGGCAACACAGACGTACCGACACAGCAGGTAGCTGCCAACACACTCCGTGAACACGCACAACGTGAAGAGATCAGTGATTTGAAAAATGGAATTAAAGAACTCAAAGCTCAGTTTACAGCTCAAACTGAAATGTTAAGGAGCCTCTGTGATACACTAAAGGAAAAAAACACCACATACACAGTGCAGCAGCTACGGAAAAATTACAGTCAAACTGAAGACATTCAGATGTCAGTACCAGTTGTGGAAACTCAAGACCCACCAGGAACTAGTGTCCACGCAGAGGAAAATAGTGATACTAGTAACAGTTCTACTGATGCCTCTGTGGACATGGTCAGTGAAGATGAACAAGCACAAACAGAAAATGGTGGTGATGTCGAGTGTAACCAAAGTGTGTTGTTGTCTGCCACTGAAATACAACAATTGTTGAGCCGTACATGCTCCAGAAATGTTTCAAAAAGGTTAATTGGCCTACTGCCTGCCGAAGGGACAGGCAGCGCAGAAAAGAACAGTATCATACAGTGCCTTTTGCTTCTTTCCAAATACATTTCATAATGGCCAGTGTTAATACCAGACAAAGTTCCAAATACATTTCATAATGGCCAGTGTTAACACCAGGCAAAGATACAGAGCGGTGAAGGTGATGAGTTGGAACATCTCATCCCTTAGAACACGATACCCTGACCTACACCACAAAGTTGTGACTGAGGACATCGATATTGTGTGTCTGCAGGAGTGTCTCACACCTAATGGTAAGCCCCCACCCAGTCTGCCCAATTATGTGTATTATGATCCTGGTTCTACTCACACATGTGTGATGTATGTTAAGAAGTCACTCCCGCATGTACCTCTTGTATCCAAAAAGACTACCAACCTTCAGTACCATGGGATCACTATCCACCTGGGCAACTCCACACTCAACGTGCTAAACGCCTATGCTCCCTCAGATCAGCTTCAGTACACAGATCTCCCAGACTTTTTACACACTGAGCCCACTGTCCTGATGGGTGACCTGAATACTAGACACAAGAAATTAGGTGACTCCACCACTAACACCAATGATAGGAGACTTATCTCACTTCTCAGCGCATATGAAGATGTTCAAATTATAGGTAATAATGAACCAACACACATCTATGGCGGGGGTCTAGACAAATGTATTAGCTTTAATCTATCATACACAACTCATAGCTCTGATGTTGTCACTGATCTTATGTCTGACCACAGCCCAATCCAAGCTAGTATACATGTAGCCAATGACACCCCCACTGGTGGTAAACTCAACAGACGTAGAATCACAGTCAAGCAAGAACATGAAAGCCAGTTCGTAGACTTCATCCATGACTGGTACAAGGACTACAAGCCTGACAACTGCCAAAGTTTCCATGACGATCTGATAGATAGGACTTATGCATACTTCACCAACAATGATTCCACCAAAAAAGGAGAAAACGTGGTCAGCATAATGGGAACAGGCAACAGCAGTGCTATAATGACCCTGAGCTGAAAAAACTCAGGGCTAGGGTCAGGAGGGTGGGTAAGGGTTATAGACAAATTGGAACACCTCAAATGTTACAATTGTATCAAGCTTCCCTTGCTGCTGTCAGGGAACGTGTAAACGAACTCAGACAAAATGCATGGGAGACATATGTCAACAGCCTGAACCAACACACATCCCTCAGCAAAGCCTGGAAAGACATAAACATAATCAGAGGTAAAAACAGAAGACACGTCTCCCATCCAAACCCTCTGCAAAAGTCGAATGAGCTAATAACAAAGTGGGCTCATGTGTCGAGCTACGACATGTTACCAGCTAGGACTCGGGGACTCCTTGATGCGAAGTCTGTAGAGAGAAGTAATCTTATTAGCTTTATGCTGGGCAAACAGCACGATGAGTGTGATGTTCCATATACTGAGTGGGATCTTGACGCCGCCCTCGCCAGGGGTAAGTCTACTTCCCCTGGAGAGGACGGAGTCACCTACAACATCATTAGACTACTAAGGCGCGTGCCAGGCAATCCATTGTTGGTATTGTACAATATGAGTCATGCCGAGGGCCAACTACCCACATCATGGACCAGCAGTATTGTTGTACCAATATCAGGACAGCCTGATGCCTTTCGTCCCATATCACTAACCAGCTGCCTGTGTAAAACCTTTGAGAGGATGGTTCTTGGCAGACTCTTATATAGAATCAGAGAACACATGTCTCCTAACATAAATGGCTTCACCCATGGTAAAGGTGTACATAATTGCATCACCACATTCCTAACTGTGCATGGTGATGAAAGGCACAGATACACCACATTTCTTGACCTAAACGCTGCATTTGATATTGCCAATAGGCAACTGATATTGTACGAAATAGCCAAAATGGATATAGGAGGTAGGCTGTTACACTGGATAAGTGGTTACCTAACCAACAGAAGGGCTGCTGCACTGTTTCAGGGTTACAAAAGTGAAGTTAAAGATATGCAACTTGGTACCCCTCAAGGTGGAGTACTTAGCCCAACTTTGTTCAATGTTCTTATGAATGCATTATTAAATTTAATACCAGACAACCCCAGCAATATCTCAATCAGCTATGCTGATTGTATGTATATTATGTATACTGGATTATATATCATGTATGTATATTATGTATGTGCTCCATTTATGTATTATTTATTCAGCCTAGCTAGCAGCGTGTGGCAATGTTATTACCATATCCCACACGCTTAATTAATGTGCCTGGCGACGTATGGAAGCTGCTAATGTATCACTTGCCATACGTCGCCTATAGCAGTTGATCAAGGAGTCTAGCCGGGGAGACCACTGCTCTCCTCTGTGTACATACTCTTATCCAGTAAACCGAACCTACAAAACTATACAGGTGTTTGTGTTCTCTCCTGTATATAGAACTTATTATTCAGAACCTAACATGGCGCAGTGATCCGATCTTACTGGATAATTACGAGTGATAGTGCAAAGTTTGTGGAAAGCCCGCTATGGACTCTCGCTTGGGTCAACTCCCGCGTGTCACCTCTCCTCGAAGAATTTAGCAACTTTGAGCAGTGTCAGTGATTTTCTGTGAAGTGTTTAGTGCATTGTGTGTTCGTGCCATTCATGTGTGACCTTGTTCTAAAGGATTCCCAAGGTATACGGCACGTTCTGGGCATTTGTAAGGAGTAGAGTTCAGTGCACCCGTCTCTGACCGCGTCCTGAGGGTACTGGGCTGACTGGGAGTCGCCGCGCCTCTCCCTCCACCCCCTCACAGCGCCGCCTCCACCCCCCCCTCCCCCCCTCACAGCTGGGGCGAGACTCTCTACCCGCCCAGGACACCACACACACACGTACTAACACTCGCTGACCGCGCGGCTTCTTATATATATTTTATATATATAACCTACTTATCTGTGTATTTAATTAATTTTTGTCTGAAATCTTGTTGATACGACGGGCTGACCGGTCAACACTGATTTAAGACATAGTACACAGAGGAAGTAGTTATGTTTCACGCCTTACGTAGCCGTGGACCCAGCGTCTGGATGAGCCAGGCGGGTGATAGCCCCGCAGAGATGGATGACCAGGCCGGCCACGACGCTCCAGCCCCCACATCGCGCAGTCCCTCACCTCAATATTCAGCGTTGTCTCCAGAGATAATTGCCTTACTGAAGTTTATGAGAGATGAGAAACGCGAGGATGAAGCCCACAGACGTTTGGCGGATGAGCACAGAAGGCAAGCAGAGGCAGAACGAGACCACCAACGGAGATTGGAAGACAGTGAACGGTTTGAAGCCTTGATATCTCGCCTCACTGTTAACCAAGCCCCTGGCTCTAACACTGCCTCGGTACTGACTGGTTCAGATACCTCATCCATGCTTCCTTCACGCCCCCCAGCCCCACCTAAAGCAGCAGCTCAAACGCCGCCCATCTTGAAGCCTGATGAGACTTTCCAGACTTTTCGTGAATGGCGGCGACGGTGGACTGATTATTCTACAATGGTGGATCTCCAGAGTTTGTCACAGCCTAAACAACTCATCCAGCTGCGTATGTGCCTGTCCTTGGAAATTCAGCGTGTCTTGGAACATACGTTGCAGGTACCCCCAACCTCTTTGCTGTCTGTAGAGGAGGTACTGGACGTTCTACAACGGCACATCAAAGGACAGCAGAATGAAGCTCTGCGCAGGAGGGAATTGTTTAGCTGCAGACAGATGGAGGGTGAGTCTTTTGATGCCTTTTACGTGCGTCTTAAGAGAGCCTCGGAAGAGGTAGATATATGTCCAGGCCACCACCAGCAGTGCGAGGAGACCCAGTTGAGGCAGGTGATCCTGATGGGTGTTAAGGACGAGGAACTTGTCCAACGCCTCACCTCCCTCGACTCTTCCTCTTCTCTTAAGGATGTGTTGACAATATGTCGCTCCTATGAGGCTGCGAGGTGTGCCACCTCTGCCATCCGTGCTCCCCCTACAGCTGTACGCGCTGTGTCCCGGTACAAGAAGGACAAGAAGTCTGTTCCTACGCCTTCGCCCACCACGTCCACGCCCGGTTTATTTTGCAACAACTGCGGTAAGCAGCACGGAACACAGGTGTGTCCAGCTGCTCAGTCTACCTGCAACAGTTGTGACCGTAAGGGCCACTGGTCACTCACAGTACGGTGCCCAGCCAAATGCGCCCAGTGCAATGTGTGCGGTCGTCTGGGCCACTATGACAAGTGTTGCCCTTCCAACATACCCAAGGGACCGCGTCGGCGGAAGCTTCAGCCCCCCTCCACCAGAGAGGGCCGCCCACAGTCTTCCAATCAGAGGTACGACGACTCTTGACAACGCTCGAGCCACATTAGGAATGTGTGCTCCCCCCAGCGTCCCAGGACCAAAGTCCCTCAGTATATCAGTGTCATTGTGACCTACGGTGGTGTGTCATCCCGTCTTCAGATGTTGCCCGACACCGGCGCTGATGCTACAGTCATCGGTCCCCAGCATTTGCAAGGCTTGGGGCTCTCTCCAAGTGATCTAGGACCGCCCCCCAAGGATCTCCGCTTTATGGCAGATGGTTCACAGATGACCCCGGCCCTGGGTTCACTCCAAGCACAAGTCACCTTTGGCAACAGGTCGTGTCAAGCCTGGATTGATGTGCATAACGGTGTCCAGACTCCTTTGCTGTCCTACAGACATTGTCAGGAGTTGGCCATCATCTCCCAGGACTTCCCCAAACCTATTCTTGAGGTAAAACACGCCAACAGGGTGCAAAAAGGGAGCAGCAACGACCCTGCTGCCGCCCTACCCCTGCCTCTTGCCAGTGACACCTCTCCTTCGGATGCTCGGAAGTACTTCCTGAAGGAATTCAGCGACGTTCTGGTGACCAAGTCCGCTCTGGAATCCAAGCCTCTCAAGAAGATGGCAGGCCCCCCCATGAGGATCCACCTGAGGGACGACGCGAAGCCATTCGCTATTTACACCCCTCGACTGGTTCCCCTGGCCTTCCGCGAGGCGGTCAAAAACGAGCTGGACTCCATGGTCGCCCAAGAAATTATTGTACCAACCGGAGATGACCCGTCTCCATGGTGTCACCCGATGGTTGTCGTCGCAAAACCTAAAGGTGGTGTTCGGATCACCACTGACCTTTCCAAGCTCAACAACCAGGTGTCTCGTCCTGCGCACCCTTCTCCCACGCCCTTTGCAGCCATACGCAGCGTGAACCCGAAGGCGCGCTTCTTCACGACGATGGACGCCCTGTGTGGATACTGGCAGATAGAGCTTGCCGAAGAAGACCGACCACTCACAACTTTCATCACCCCGCATGGACGTTACAGTTATTGCCGTGGCCCCATGGGATTCGCCGCTACAGGAGACGCTTTCTGTCTTCGAGGTGATATGGCTCTACAAGGTCTGGCAAACTGCGTGAAAGTGGTCGACGATATACTCGTGTACGACGAGGATTATATGGATCACCTCTGCCGTATCTACGAGGTACTCAACAGGTGCCGGAAGCACGGCATTACCCTAAATGCCGACAAGTTTGTTCTGGCCAGCTCTTCAGTTGACTTTTGTGGGTACACCCTCTCAGGGAATGGTATCGCAGCTGACCCGGAAAAGGTCCGCGCCATTACGGATTTTCCCACCCCTGCTAACCTGACCGATTTGAGGTCCTTCATCGGTCTCGTCAACCAGTTAGCAGAGTTTTCGTCGGACATCTCCGCAGCTGCTCAACCACTTCGCCCCCTGATGAGCCCCAAGAGGACATTCCTGTGGACCCCCGACCACGACAAGGCCTTCCAGCAAGTGAAACAGGCCCTGTCTCTTCCACCTGTCCTCGCCACGTTCGACCCAGCCTTGCCGACAGTTCTGCAGACAGACGCCTCACGCTTGTATGGCGTGGGATACGCCCTACTGCAGGATCATGGTGGAGGGCAGTTCCGGCTCGTCCAGTGTGGCTCGCGTTTCCTCTCTGACACTGAGACGCGCTACGCCACTATTGAGTTGGAGCTGTTGGCTGTGGTTTGGGCGATGTCCAAGTGCAGGTTTTACCTCATAGGCCTGCAATACTTTCACCTAGTGACCGACCATCGCCCGCTTGTCCCGATCCTCAACCACTACACGCTAGACGCCGTTGAGAACCCTCGCCTCCAGCGTCTGAAAGAGAAACTCTCGGCGTACATCTTCACTGCAGTGTGGCGTGCTGGTAAGGAGCTCTGCATCCCTGATGCCTTATCCCGCTCTCCTGTCAGCCGCCCTACTCCAGAAGACCATGTACTCGACGCCGACCTCGCTCTTTCCGTCAGGACTGTGGTCACTCTCCATGCCGTCCAATCCCTTCGTTCGGACCTGTCACCAGATGACGACAAGGCAATGGAGGACCTTCGAACAGCGGCCCGAGATGACCCTTCCTATGTCCGACTCGTCGAGTGTGTGAGGAATGGATTTCCTAGCAACCGCTACGATCTTCACAACACCCTGCTTCCGTATTGGAAACTCCGCGATGAACTCTACTGCGACGGAGACCTTGTTCTGTACGGAGCACGTGTAGTTGTCCCTGCTGCATCACGTCCCCACGCCTTGGCCCGCCTTCACGACAGTCACCGTGGAGCTGAGGCCACCAAACGACGTGCACGACAGACTGTGTTCTGGCCCGGCATCAACTCCGACATCTCCAATGTTGTCCGTGCGTGTGAGCCCTGCCAAGTATTACAACCCAGCCAGCAGCAGGAACCCTTTATGAGTGACGACAACCCCACCCGCCCCTTTGAGTCTGTGTCGGCCGACTTTTTCTGTGTGTCAGGAAAGTCCTTCCTCGTTATCGTCGACCGTCTCTCTGGTTGGCCGGTTGTCATCAAGTGCGGTAACGACACGACGTCTGCCGCCACCGTCAGCAAGTTCCGCCACTACTTCCGTGACGTGGGCGTTCCTGTACGCCTGCGAACCGACGGAGGGCCTCAGTTCACAAGCCGGGACTTTGCTGTGTTCCTTGACCGATGGGGAGTCTGGCATGTGTTGTCATCGCCCCATTACCCGCAGTCCAACGGCCACGCTGAGGCTGCTGTCAAATCCCTGAAGCACCTCATCCTTAAGGTGGCCCCTTCTGGGAACATTGACTGCGAGGCCTTCGACAGGGGTCTTCTTGAACTCCGCAACACACCTAACTACACCGGACGCTCCCCTGCCCAGGTCTTGTATGGACGCCCCCTTCGTTCTTGTGTCCCTGCTCACCCTCAATCCTTCTCCAAGGAGTGGCAGGCCAAGACAGAGGATTGTGATCGCCGAGCCGCCGAACGTGTTCAGGACGTCGTCGCCCGCTACAATGACCACGCCCGTTCTCTCCCCAGGTTGAGTGTCGGCACACAAGTCCGTGTTCAGGACCCGACCTCCCTACGTTGGGACAAAGTAGGCGTAGTCATGGGTCTCGGCAGGTCACGGGACTACCAGGTGCGGTTACCCAGTGGTCGTGTGTGGTGGAGGAACCGCCGTTTTCTCCGACCCGTAACAATGCCTTCTGCTGGCCCCGCCACCAGTGTTGAGTCCCATACCCTTCCCAGTGATGAAGTCCCTCGACGCTCAGAATGGATCCAAAAGAAAAGGTCCGCTCAAGACTTTGCTATGAGCGTATAGGGGGGAGGGAGGTGTATGTATATTATGTATACTGGATTATATATCATGTATGTATATTATGTATGTGCTCCATTTATGTATTATTTATTCAGCCTAGCTAGCAGCGTGTGGCAATGTTATTACCATATCCCACACGCTTAATTAATGTGCCTGGCGACGTATGGAAGCTGCTAATGTATCACTTGCCATACGTCGCCTATAGCAGTTGATCAAGGAGTCTAGCCGGGGAGACCGCTGCTCTCCTCTGTGTACATACTCTTATCCAGTAAACCGAACCTACAAAACTATACAGGTGTTTGTGTTCTCTCCTGTATATAGAACTTATTATTCAGAACCTAACACTGATGATATTCTTATACATACTAAAACTCATCGTGAAATGCAAACCACCCTGAACCATGTATACGCAGCCTGTGAACACCTCGGTCTTATTATCTCCACTGACAAAACTAAGGTGTTCAACAAACAATCTGGTAACCGCAAACGCGGCCCCGCCAAGTTTAAGATAGGTAACAGCACTATTGACTATGTTTCTTCTTTTAAATATCTTTTGTGTTTCCGTCCCTTGTACCCTACCTGCCATACAACAGCTAACCCGCCAATGTACTGACAGACTGAGACCTCTTAGAAGTGTAGCGGGGTACAGCCCGCACTATGGTGCTAATATTAGAATTGTTAAAACAATGTACCTAGGCTATATAAGATATCTGATAGATTACCACGCACCAGCCCTGGTCATTCGTGACGGGAAAGGCGTTGACAAGCTCGAGAAAATGCAAAATAAAGCCCTCAGAATTATCCTAGGATATCCCATGAGCACTAAAGTACTTAATATGAGGAAAGAACTAGGTATACCCAGTGTTAAAGATAGAATAATTGAAGTCAACCTCATGATAGCCCTGAGGCTTCTGCGTGGTGATCCTGATAACACTGTTTCCTTAAAATTGCTAGAATGTATGAACCATGGGACTACTGAGTCCAAATGGATCCAAACTACAGCTACACATATGAAGATGTTTGGACTAGACCACTTGTACAAAGTTGAGACACAACAGCGCTTCCTGCCACCCTGGCGGACAGTTCCCTTCGATATCACAATACCGACGTATCCGCCTAAAAAATTAATTATACAAAGCATTTATCTCCAACACACTGCCAAATTGAGAGCTCTTGAACACATACACACACTACAGACTGATGATAATATCACACAGACTGATGGATCTCTTAACACCGCCTGTGGGAGGGCTGGAAGTGCTATTGTTGTGACTCAACCTGACGGTAATATAATTGAGAAAGGAGTTAGAATTAACAACTGGGCATCCACTCTACAAACTGAATTAGTTGCCATACTCACAGCTATTAAATTCATTGAAACCACTGTTACTGACAGTCTCATCATCACTGACTCTCTATCCTCACTACTTGCCCTTGGTACCCTCGACTCACGTTGTCACGCTCTTGTCTCTGAAGCCAGACACAAATATGCGTACCTTGTTGACCGGGGTGTCAAGGTCAAAATGTTGTGGATCCCCTCTCACATAGGCCTCATAAAACATGACAGAGTTGATGCCCTCGCCAAACTCGCGTCTAACAAAGACACCGTTGAATACAATTTGGGTCTGTCAAAAAGAACCCTTAAAACTGTAATTAGGAAAGAACTTGTTGATGAGTTTGCGGGGACTCAACTGTCTCTCTTACTATTGACAACACCACAACTAAAACCTTACTCATTCTTGATCTGTTTTATTCATTCTATTTTATTCTCCTATGTCAGTTGATATTAATACTGAAGCGGGGCCTTCTCGGATGGGTCCCACTGGTCGGGAAGGTTGTGGACCCCAGGGCCGACCTGATCATCATCAAGCTACTGGGGCCTCAACTGACGCCACTACGGTTGCTGGAGGATCGGCTTTTTTCACGCTTCATTTCTCCAACATTCGCGGACTGAGATCCAATTTTTCTTCTGTGGAGCACCATCTATTAACCTCTTCCCCCGATCTCTTACTACCCTCCGAACTTCAACTGACCAAAGCAGCTTCACCCAAACCTTTTCAAGTCTCTAACTACAACCTTTATACCTACTTCCGTTCTCAGGGAGGTGTATGCGCCTACTGCAATACACGTACACCTATAGCCCGACTCACGGATCTTGAATCTCCCCTTTATGATGTCATCTGGCTCAAAATATCTCTACCTACTGTGACTATTTTTCTTTGTTTCCTATACTGTTCTCCTAACTCTACCAACTATTTCGAACTCTTTGACTATCTCACTTCTTGCCATGAGTCGTTGCTATCCACACACCCCAACACCGAGATCCTCTACCTAGGGGATTTCAATGTACATCAAAGAGAGTGACTTGGCTCTGCAAGGGATGACCCAGGTGGAGCTGAGGCACTCTCTTTTTCCTTACTTAATGATTTGGAACAAATAATCAAACACCCTACACGCGTTCCTGATCGACACGATCAACTTGCTAACATTCTTGATCTTTGTTTTACCTCTAACCCCTCACACTATTCATACTCAATTTTTGCCCCCTTAGGGTCTTCTGATCACAACCTTATTTCTATTAAATCAAACTGGGCACGATCACCTCCCCCACCCCCATCTAAACGTCAACTATGGCACTATCGGAGGGCAAGCTGGCAATCCTTGCGAGAATTCTTCACCGACTTTCCTTGGGATGAATGTTGCTTTTCCACTCGGGATGCCTCAGTATGTGCTGACAGCATTGCTGGGGTTATACAGGGCGGTATGAGTGCATTTATCCCATCTTCTACCAAAACTTTCACATTACAATCATGGTTTGATCGCTCCTGCTCTCTTGCTTGCAGGGTGAGAGATAGGGCATATCGAGCTATGAAACTATCTCCTTCTCCTATTACCCACACCTCTTTCATTACTTCTAGGAATCGTTGTAAGGCTATTCTTCGTAGGGCCAAGCGGAATTTTATTAAAAAAAGACTGCTGTCCTGACTAATTCTTTCCCCAGTAAATCCTTCTGGTCCTTAGCTAAAAACATCTGTAACAACTTCTGCACGCTTTCTTTTCCTCCCCTCTTCCGTCCCAATAACTCTATAGCCAACTCTACCCCTCCACCTCCTACTGAACCTATGCACTTTCCTATAATCTCCACTCGCAGGGTTGCCGGTGTGTTATCCAGGTTGGATGTGAGTAAGGCGCATGGACCGGACGGAATACCCCCTCGTGGTCTGAGGGAGTGTGCTGAAGCCCTGGCCCCTGTGCTTGCTCGCCTCTTTCGCCTTTGCCTCAAAACGAAAACTTTTCCTTCTTCTTGGAAGCATGCCTTGGTTCAGCCCATCCCGAAGAAGGGTGACCATTCTAATCCCTCTAACTATCGCCCCATTGCCCTAACTTCATCCCTCTCTAAGATTTTCGAAACTATCTTGAACTCCCATTTTCTCCGTCACCTTGAACGCCTTTCTCTTTTGTTGGATCACCAGTATGGCTTTCGCCAGGCAAGATCTACTGGTGATCTGCTCTCCTATTGCACCCATCTTTGGTCATCCTCTCTTAGGGATTATGGGGAAACTTTTGTCGTGGCCCTCGACATCTTCAAAGCATTTGACAGGGTATGGCACAAGTCTTTGCTATCTAAACTTCCGTCTTTTGGTTTCTCTCCCCCACTTTGTTCTCTCATCTCTAGCTTCCTTGAGAATCGATCCATGGCAGTTGTTGTCGAGGGATCGATTTCTCGCTCTTTCTCTACCCACAGGGTTCTGTTCTTTCACCAACTCTCTCTCTTCTTTTTATCAATGATTTACTTCACACTACAACTAATTCTATCCATTCTTACGCCGATAATTATACTCTTCACTCTTCCTCACATTTTCCCCTTCCTCCTAACTCTCAAACTAGATCTGTTTCTAGAACTGATATCATTACTTCTATCAACGCGGATCTGTGCAGCATCTCTGAATGGGGAGATACAAACTTGGTTAAGTTCAATAGTAACAAAACTCAATATTTACCAATTACACTTTGTAAAGTAGACGATCTCCCACCAATTACATTTCAGGACGCTATCATCCCCCCAAATTCTGAAAAAAATATGTTAGGCCTCACCATTTCCTCCAATATGTCCTGGAAATCACACATCCTTAGTATAACTAAAGCTGCCTCCCGAAAGTTGGGAATGCTGTACAGATGCCGCAGCTACTTCACTCCTGAGCAGTTGCTCCAAGTATATAAGGGATTCATTCGTCCTAACTTGGAGTACTGCTCTCATATCTGGGGTGGCTCTTCTTCTGTCCAACTATTAGATAGGGTGGAATCCAAGGCATTTCGTCTTATTAACTCTCCTCCTTTAGTCGACAATCTCTCTCCCCTTTCTCTTCGCCGCAGTGTTGCTTCGCTCTCTCTCTTTTACAGGTACTTTAACGGGCAATGTTCAGGGGATTTGGCATCCTGTGTACCGCCGGTAAGGCCGTGGGTTCGTAACACACGTCTTGCCCGCGGTGCCCACCATTTCTCTGTTGATATCGGTCACACGAGAATAGCCCGTTATAGTACCTCTTTCTTTCCTCACACAGCCAAACTGTGGAATGCTTTGCCTTCTTCTGTATTTCCATGCTCTTACAATCTGTCTCACTTTAAAAAGCTGGTTTTCCGGCATCTTCGTGGTGTAGATTAATACAGTATAACCTTTTTTTCTATATTTTCAATTTCTTTCCGTTCTTTTTTTTTTCGCCCCCCAGGCTCCGTTGTGGGTCGTTTGACCTGTGCCCGGGTTGGCTAATTCCCGTAAAAAAAAAGAAAAAAAAGTAGACAAGTGCAAAGAGGCACTAGTCGATCCATAGGTTACTATGATGAGATGTATCAAGTGAAACATGTATATGGAGCAAGTAACAAGATCACTAGATTACAAGATGTAACCGCTAGATTAAGGTTAGGATATAAGTACCTTTGGCAGTATGTTCCTCAAGCAGATGTAAACAAAACTAAATGTAAAGTGTGTGGCCATACATATGGCCACACACTTGAACACTACGTCCTCGACTGTGTGAACCTTTTTAGGGACAGGTCCAAGCACACTGTGTGTGAAATGGCACAACACTTCATCTCTAATGGCAAGATAGCCGACATATTAAGATTGTATCCACTTTTTTGCACTTAGTAACTATATCAATTCTCATGTACAGAACCAAATACGCAATGTGCTTGAATACCTCCCACGTAAATGTGAATAACAAAGTGTGAGGCCAGACATACTGCCTCACACGCCTGTACTCACGCATTTGTGAATAAGTTACCCTTTATGTATAGAACTAAACAAATAATGTAAATGAAATACTGTGTAACATTCAGTGCCATAATATCCTGACAACGGGGGTTAATTATTATGACCCTACTCTGTAATCCTTTTGCGCTACCGCTCACAGGATGAGTGTGGGGTGCACAATAAAGTACCCGCTGTAAGCGGCAAAATCAAAATCAATCACACACCCTCTCCCCACGCACCCTCTCCCCACACACCCTCTCCCCACACTTCACACACCCTCTCCCCACGCCTCACACACCCTTCTCCCCACTCCTTGCACCCCTCTCCCCACGCCTCACACACCCTCTCCCCACGCCTCACACACCCCTCTCCCCACGCCTCACACACCCCTCTCCCCACGCCTCACACACCCTCTCCCCACGCCTCACACACCCCTCTCCCCACTCCTTGCACCCCACTCCCCACGCCTCACACACCCTGGTGCTTACAGTGTTCCCCTGAAGGATGCAGTGATGGGTAGGGAAACACTGAGTAACACGGAGTCCGTTTATTATGGATGAGAGAAACACAAGTGGTGACTCGCGTGTGCCATGCACGGCTCACACAGTCAGACTGAGGCGCCTTGCCATATGGCAGCCTCGGGGCAATGTTGCCACATAACACGTGCAGTGTTGCCACGTGATTATATATATAAATGCTACTCGGCACAGTAGCTTATGCACAGGGTTGCTACTTGGCACAGTAGCTTATGTACAGGGTTGCTACTCGGCACAGTAGCTTAGATACATAACCTACATCTCCCTCCCCCCTCACGCTCATAGTCTTTGTCTTGAGCGGACTTCTTAGTCCTAAGTCGCTCCGAGCGTCGAGGTGCACTGTGGGGCGGATCCTCGTGAGGTGTAGATGACTCGTCCTCGGTCAGGGGGCCAGCAGCAGGGGGTGGGACTGGCCGGAGGAAGCGGCGGTTCCTCCACCAGACACGGCCGCTCGGCATCCTGACCTTGTAGTCCCGCGACCGGCCGACGCCCATCACTATGCCCACCTTGTCCCAACGTGTCGTCGTCGGGTCCTGGACGCGGACAAGGGCACCAATCTCCAGTGGCTGAAGAGGGCGGGCACGGTCGTCATACCGAGCCTTGGCGTCCTGGGCATGTGAAGCGGCGCGGCGGTCGCAGCTCTCGGCTCTGGTCTGCCACTCCTTCGCAAAGGCCTTGGCGTGTGCAGGAACGCAAGAGCGGAGAGGATGGCCATACAGGATCTGGGCAGGGGAGCGTCCTGTGTGGGTGGGAGTGGACGCGGGTCCTGGGCAGCTCTGCGTGGCAGCGCCAGGCGCGTCGCTCGTTGGCTCACACACCCTGCTGGCTGTGTAACGAGCAGCTGTGATCTGCTCGGGAAAGTCTCTGAGCACCACGCCTAACTCCTTGCAGTGCTCCCACGACAACAAGGGTGTAGCGAGAGTAGGCTGCACGTCGATCCATCCGTGACACGACCTGTCGCCGTAGGTGATCTCTGCTTGAAAGGAGCCCACAGCGTCCGGCATCTGGGAACCGTCTGCATTGTAGTACTGCAGCTGTGGCGGTGGTCCCAGGTCACGTTTGGTGAGGCCCAGTTTCTGGAGGTGCTTCAACCCAATCACCGTAGTATCGGCGCCGGTGTCCGGTATCACCTCGATGTGACCCGACACATCACCGTGTGTGACGGCGACGCGGATAGTAGGGGAAGGGGTAGCCCTGGGGCGTGTGGTCGATTCCACCCTCCTGATGTGACTCCGCTGCTGCTTGGGGCTGCGTGGGCCATCTGGAGGGGGCTGCGTGCGAACCACCCCGAGGGAAGTGCACTGCTGTCCTCCTCGTCTCGGGCTTTTGGGCTTGGGTTGGCGGCAGCACTTGTCGTAGTGTCCATAGCGACCGCAGGCCTGACACTTGTGGCCTGGTGCAGGGCACCTGTCTGTGTTAGACCAGTGGCCCTTACGGTCACATCCACGACACATTGCGTCGGCGGCCGGGCAAGTCATGGGGCTGTGCTGCTTTCCACAGCTGCCACAGGAAGCACTTGGCGGAGGCGTGGAAGAACGTGTGGCAGCCTTCGCGTTGTTGGCCGCCTTCTTATCCTTCTTGTATTGTGAGATAGCTCTCACAGCAGGTGGGGCCCGTAAGGCAGAGGTGGCGGACTTGGTGGCCTCGTATGACCGATAATTCAGTCACTACCACCTGGAGCGTGGAGGAAGCGTCCAGGGGGATGAGTCGCTGCATCAACTCTTCGTGCCTGACAACTGTCAAGATCCCGTGCTTGATCCAGGCTTCCTCACATTCCCGGCTGTGCGCCTTGCAGACGTCGATCTCCTCTGACAAACTCTTCAAGCATACAAAAAAGTCGTCAAAGGATTCGTTCTCCGCCTGCTTACAGCTGGTAAAGGCACGGCGACGCAAAGCCTCGTTGTTCCGACCCTTAACATGCTCCTGTAAAAGGTCGAGCACATCCGTCACTGAAGAGGTAGAATCGGGAGGCACTTGCAACGTGTGCTCCAAAACTCTCGGGTCTCCAGCGACAAACACATCCGCAGTTGGATGAGCTGTTTGTTTGGAGGCATGCTGTCAAGGTCCACCATCGTGGAGTAATCCGTCCAACGCCGCCTCCACTCACGAAAAAGCTGAAACGTGACGTCTGGTGAGAGGGCGGGTGGGGGTTGAACAGATGCCTTGGGAGCTGTTTGTTTGGAGGCAAGAGTACCTGGAGGGCGCTGGTGTGGTGGAGGAGGGAGGGTACTGGCGCCTATATGCACGCTACCTGCGAGTGAGGGAGGGTGGGTTAGTGCCAGGGTCGCCAATAGTGCCTCAAAACGCAACTTTTCCTCCTCTCTTCGTGTCTCCTCCCTCTGAAGTTCCATCTCTCTGCGTCTCTCGTCCCGGTCGTCCATCCACCTCAGAATTGTGGCAATGTCCGTCACTGGAGGTGGAGGATGAGAGTCTGCGCCCGGTGGAGGGGAAGGTGGTGGGGAGTCGTGTCTCCCATCTTGACATTGTCCCTTGTTACCTCCCATCTTTGTATGTACGTGGACTGCACTGTTTAGTATATAAAGTGGCGCCTCAACAGCTCGAACCACATATATATGATATAAACAGCACAGAAATCACGCATATGGTCCACTGTTCTGTCCGTGAGTTAGTGTGTGTGTGTGTGTGTGTGTGTGTGTGTGTGTGTGTGTGTGTCAAAGAGCGGAGCGTGGTGGCCTTAAGGCCGGTGGCTAGAGACGCAGCGGGAGTGAGACAGTCAGTGTCACCCGGGATGTCACATGAGAAGGGTGTACGACTGTACGCCTGCGTGCTCCGTGGATACCACAAAAAACAGGCCAATGCTCAGCTCGGCTCTAGACACACACTAATACATTGACACTAACACTGCCACCGTCACTAAAACGCACTGTGATGGCCCAACACTGCACATCGCGGCGAAACTCAGCGCAACACAACACAACACACTATGAGTCGACGCGCATGACGCGCATCACCGGCAGACGTAACTGTCTCGGCATAGTTCACACACTTTGTAAGTCCACAGATCCTAGGCACTGCGCCATGGTGCTTACTGTGTTCCCCTGAAGGATGCAGTGATGGGTAGGGAAACACTGAGTAACACTGAGTCCGTTTATTATGGATGAGAGAAACACAAGTGGTGACTCGCGTGTGCCATGCACGGCTCACACAGTCAGACTGAGGCGCCTTGCCATATGGCAGCCTCGGGGCAATGTTTCCACATAACACGTGCAGTGTTGCCACGTGATTATATATATAAATGCTACTCGGCACAGTAGCTTATGTACAGGGTTGATACTTGGCACAGTAGCTTATGTACAGGGTTGCTACTCGGCACAGTAGCTTAGATACATAACCTACACACCCCTCTCCCCACGCCTCACACACCCTCTCCCCACGCCTCACACACCCCTCTCCCCACGCCTCACACACCCCTCTCCCCACGCCTCACACACCCCTATCCCCACGCCTCACACACCCCTATCCCCACGCCTCACACACCCCTATCCCCACGCCTCACACACCCTCTCCCCACGCCTCACACACCCCTCTCCCCACGCCTCACACACCCTTCTCCCCACGCCTCACACACCCCTCTCCCCACGCCTCACCACACCCCTCTCCCCACGCCTCACACACCCCTCTCCCCACGCTTAACACACCCACTCCCCACGCTTCACACACCCTCTCCCCACGCCTCACACACCCCTCTCCCCACGCCTCACACACCCCTCTCCCCACGCCTCACACACCCTCTCCCCACGCCTCACACACCCTGTCCCCACGCCTCACACACCCCTCTCCCCACGCCTCACACACCCTCTCCGCACGCCTCACACACCTCTCTCTTCCTTTTCAATCGTGGTCAGGGAAACTTTTTAATACCTCCATCCAATCATCCTTCACCCACGCATAACACCACCTCCTCCTCTCCCTCCCCTTTCTCCTCTTCCTCCTCCTCTCCTTTCTCCTCTTCCTCCTCCTCTCCTTTCTCCTCCTCCTCCTCCTCCTCCTCCTTCTCCTCCTCCCACTAATCAATTTGTCCACGTACGAAAAGCAATTTAAGTGTAATTTCCTTGACTATCTGTGTGGTGATGTCTCAGAGGTGCTGTGTTATGTGTATTAGTGTAACATAGGTGCTGTGTTATGTGTGTTAGTGTAACATAGGTGCTGTGTTATGTGTGTTAGTGTAACATAGGTGCTGTGTTATGTGTGTTAGTGTAACATAGGTGCTGTGTTATGTGTGTTAGTGTAACATAGGTGCTGTGTTATGTGTGTTAGTGTAACATAGGTGCTGTGTTATGTGTGTTAGTGTAACATAGGTGCTGTGTTATGTGTGTTAGTGTAACATAGGTGCTGTGTTATGTGTGTTAGTGTAACATAGGTGCTGCGTTATGTGTGTTAGTGTAACATAGGTGCTGTGTTATGTGTGTTAGTGTAACATAGGTGCTGTTATGTGTGTTAGTGTAACATAGGTGCTGTGTTATGTGTTAGTGTAACATAGGTGCTGTGTTATGTGTGTTAGTGTAACATAGGTGCTGTGTTATGTGTGTTAGTGTAACATAGGTGCTGTGTTATGTGTGTTAGTGTAACATAGGTGCTGTGTTATGTGTGTTAGTGTAACATATGTGCTGTGTTATGTGTGTTAGTGTAACATAGGTGCTGTGTTATGTGTGTTAGTGTAACATAGGTGCTGTGTTATGTGCGTTAGTGTAACATAGGTGCTGTGTTATGTGTGTTAGTGTAACATAGGTGCTGTGTTATGTGTGTTAGTGTAACATAGGTGCTGTGTTATGTGTGTTAGTGTAACATAGGTGCTGTGTTATGTGTGTTAGTGTAACATAGGTGCTGTGTTATGTGTGTTAGTGTAACATAGGTGCTGTGTTATGTGTGTTAGTGTAACATATGTGTTGTGTTATGTGAGTTAGTGTAACATAGGTGCTGTGTTATGTGTATTAGTGTAACATAGGTGCTTTGTTATGTGTATTAGTGTAACATAGGTGCTGTGTTATGTGTATTAGTGTAACATATATGTTGTGTTATGTGTGTTCGTGTAACATAGGTGCTGTGTTATGTGTATTAGTGTAACATAGGTTGCTGTGTTATGTGTGTTAGTGTAACATAGGTGCTGTGTTATGTGTTAGTGTCATAGTGTGTTATGTGTGTTAGTGTAACATAGGTGCTGTGTTATGTGTGTTAGTGTAACATAGGTGCTGTGTTATGTGTGTTAGTGTAACATAGGTGCTGTGTTATGTGTGTTAGTGTAACATAGGTGCTGTGTTATGTGTGTTAGTGTAACATAGGTGCTGTGTTATGTGTGTTAGTGTAACATAGGTGCTGTGTTATGTGTGTTAGTGTTTCATAGGTGCTGTGTTTGTGTAACATAGGTGCTGTGTTGTGTGTTAGTGTAACATAGGTGCTGTGTTATGTGTATTAGTGTAACATATGTGCTGTGTTATGTGTGTTAGTGTAACATAGGTCCTGTGTAATGTGTGTTAGTGTAACATCGGTACTGTGTTGTGTGTTTGTATAACATAGGTGCTGTGTTATGTGTGTTAGTGTAACATTGGTGCTGTGTTATGTGTGTTAGTGTAACATAATGTAGATGCTGTGTTATGTGTGTTAATGTGCCATACGTGCTGTGTTATGTGTATTAGTGTAACAGGTGCTGTGTTATGTGTGCTAGTGTAACATAGGTGCTGTGTTATGTGTATTAGTGAAACATAGGTGCTGTGTTATGTGAGTTAGTGTAACATAGGTGCTGTGTTTTGTGTGTTAGTGTAACATAGGTGCTGTGTTATGTGTGTTAGTGTAACATGGGTGCTGTGTTATGTGAGTTAGTGTAACATAGGTGCTGTGTTATGTGAGTTAGTGCAACATAGGTGCTGTGTTATGTGTGTTAGTGTAACATAGGTGCTGTGTTATGTGTGTTAGTGTAACATAGGTGCTGTGTTATGTGTGTTAGTGTAACATAGGTGCTGTGTTATGTGTGTTAGTGTAACATAGGTGCTGTGTTATTCTAAATGTATAGATTGATGAAAATATTGGTATACAGACAGACAGACATAAAAACAGACAGAGACAGACATAAAAACAGACAGACAGCCAGACAGACAGATGAATACATAGATAGAACAAAACAATGAGAGAGAGAGAGAGAAAGAGAGAGAGACGTGACTTACCCCAGCCAGTCGTAAGCAATATTTAGCCTTGCGGGAATCAGCTGATCGGTGCCAGGTATATATATATACTCCTTCACCCACCTTTTGTTTACATAATCAAGCGGCAGAAATATTTGAGATAAAGGGGTGTGTGTCATGTACCCTTACCTGAGTTGGAGGTTACGATGGTGGTTCAGGTTGGTTAATGAGGTTGAGACTGAATGGTGAGATATCTTCACCTTGTGTTTGAGTCTCTCTCTCTCTCTCTCTCTCTCTCACACCAAAGAATAATTACCATAAAGATGACTCAAATTTGTTTTTTTTCTTTTTTCCATTTATTTCTGATCATTTATTTTCCCCACAGAAGCATTTTACCAATCAGAATATTCATACAGTGTAATGAAATGAGATAATTTTTTAAACCTTTCGATTCCAAATTCCCTCTACCAGCTGGTTACTGGATTGGCTTGTTTTTTCGGGGAAGGTAAATACGAAATAGAGTTTGATTACATTTAGGTCGTTTTCAGGGGCTACGTGTATAAGGTAATTTATTTATGATTTATTGATCGATTTATTTGTTTATTATTTAAAATGAGTAGTTTATTCGTATCTGATTTATTTAGAGAGTAATTTATTCAAATATGATTAATTATTTGTGTAATTGTTTATTTAGTTTGTAAGGACAAGTTCTGTGTTCGCTTGTAGCTTCTCAGCCAGCGTACACACACACACACTCTCTCTCTCTCTCTCTCTCTCTCTCTCTCTCTCTCTCTCCTCAAAGACCATGGTGATATATGCAAATATCATTTCATAACAGAATAAACGAAAATATTAGAATAAACTTCACAGGAAAATTCAGAAGGAAATTCATGACGAACTAACAAATGGAAAAGAATTAAATAATGTTTGGAAGAAAAAAATACCGATATACAAGCATAAATAGCTCGCTTGAGATGTGTTTTTTCCCCTTCATTGTGTGTGCTCTCTCTCTCTCTCTCTCTCTCTCTCTCTCTCTCTCTCTCTCTCTTACTTTTATTTGTTGTTTACTTTATTAATTCACCATAAAGTAGGACATTGAAGCAAGAATATATTTCATTTTAACCTGGGTTGAGGAGGGTGTGTTTTAACAGACAATATGAAGTACTAGTTAAACGAGTAAACATTAAAATAATAAGTTAGTTTAGCGTGAAGATTCAAAGGGGAGAGACAGAGTTGTTTACAAACCTAGAGAGAGAGAGAGAGAGAGAGAGAGAGAGAGTACACGCCCAACACGATTCAATATATTGTTGTTACTGATACACTCCATTTATGTACCTCAACGCTTCAACAAACAGCTAGTTAAAGTCTTCGTAGAGCTTCATTAAAGACTCATCAACCCTTCATACGATAAACTAATTATTTGAGAGTACTGTTAGTAGAAAGTTGAATTGTGGGATAGGGTAAGCCTCCATTTTTTTATTTTAACAAATTAATTAAAGATTGCATGTGTAAACAATAATTACCACACTATAGAAATTTATGGAGAAATGTGTTTTCGCGGGTATATAATATTTTGGATATTATATCTCAAGTGATATTTAATATCACACAAAACATTTGAGTATGAAAGCAACTTGGTGCAGGCGGTGTGTGGTGCTGGCTGATGTACAACTACCAGTCTGGCTGCCTGTATTTCAATGTTATAATAATAAAGAGGACGTGTCTGTCTGTCAGTCTGTCTCTGTGTCCAGTCATAGCTCCAAAACAAAAGCAGTTAGAAATCTGGAACTTTACTCAACTATCGCATCGGTCCCAATGTTGTGCACTTTCATATTACCGGAAAACATTAATTGGAATTTTTCGTCGCCTCGTCACTCAACCTTCAGCAAAGAGAATTGTTGTGTGTGTTTTTCCCTCCATTGGAAGTTTTGAGTCAGTGTCTTTTATAACTGAAGGTGTTGGGGGGGGGGGGGGATGACAACGGTACAGCAGAGTAGTGAAGTTCTATTACATTACCGAACACAGCAACGCCCCACACAGGCTCTATAACAGCTATATAACAGTATTAAGCTTGGTAGAGTGCCAGAACAGCATCATGGAAGCCTCTCTCTATACCTTCACAATCATGTAAACAAACAGTGTCACAATATGTCTAACAGCATGTAATCTGACAGCAACACACACACACACACACACACCTAAGCTAGACTCTTCTAACCCCTAACAGACTTGCTGGGAACTACTCTGGCCAGGCACCGAAATATTCCACCGTCGTATAACCATTTACCGGACCTCAATCTCGTAATGACAGGTGTAGTCATGGTCAAAAGTAATCATCCACACCACCACCTAACCCCTACATCTGGCCGGGTCCTTTCTGCACGGCAAGTCACGTGGGGTGGAGAGGGGGAATGGCTTAGTTGTGGCAGGGGTGTGGGAGGGTAGTCTGTTCCTCATCAGAGAGGGAGGGGATTGAGGAAAGTAGGGTAATTCCTGAAGGAAGGAAGGGAAGGATGGTGTAAGTTTTATCACTATATTATAATGTGCCAGCAATACACCTGGCCGCACACTTTGTTATTCGAATCCAGGAAAAAAAAGTCACAGGTAAAAAAGTCACAGAAAAAAAGTCACAGGAAAAAAAGTCACAGGAAAAAGAGTCACAGGAAAAAAAGAAAAGTTAACTATCGAATTCTCACATTTTTAAGGTTAATATGTCAACCTAACCTAACCTAACCTAACCTAACCTAACGTAACCTAGCCTTTATTACCGGCCACCATAAATTAATTGTGCCTTTTTTTCCCTGTGACTTTTTTTCCTAGCCAAAATTGTGACTCTTTTTCTGTGAATTTTTGTTCCTGTGACTTTATTACCGGCCACCTGTTATTCACATCGGCGTGAGTACAGCAGTGTGGGGCAATACACCTGGCCGCACACTTTGTTATTCACACCAGCGTGAGTACAGCAGTGTGGGGCAATACACCTGGCCGCACACTTTGTTATTCACACCGGCGTGAGTACAGAAGTGTGTGGCAATACACCTGGCCGCACACTTTGTTATTCACACCGGCGTGAGTACAGCAGTGTGGGGCAATACACCTGGCCGCACACTTTGTTATTCACACCGGCGTGAGTACAGCAGTGTGGGGCAATACACCTGGCCGCACACTTTGTTATTCACACCAGCGTGAGTACAGCAGTGTGGGGCAATACACCTGGCCGCACACTTTGTTATTCACACCGGCGTGAGTACAGCAGTGTGGGGCAATACACCTGGCCGCACACTTTGTTATTCACACCAGCGTGAGTACAGCAGTGTGGGGCAATACACCTGGCCGCACACTTTGTTATTCACACCGGCGTGAGTACAGCAGTGTGGGGCAATACACCTGGCCGCACACTTTGTTATTCACACCAGCGTGAGTACAGCAGTGTGGGGCAATACACCTGGCCGCACACTTTGTTATTCACACCAGCGTGAGTACAGCAGTGTGGGGCAATACACCTGGCCGCACACTTTGTTATTCACACCAGCGTGAGTACAGCAGTGTGGGGCAATACACCTGGCCGCACACTTTGTTGTTCACACCAGCGTGAGTACAGCAGTGTGGGGCAATACACCTGGCCGCACACTTTGTTATTCACACCGGCGTGAGTACAGCAGTGTGGGGAAATACACCTGGCCGCACACTTTGTTATTCACACCATCGTGAGTACAGCAGTGTGAGAGACTACACCTGGCCACACACATCGTTATTAACACCTGTGTGGGTACAGCAGTGTGAGACAATACACCTGGCCACACACCTTGTTATTCACACCTGCGTCAGTACAGCAGTGCGAGACAATACACCTGGCCACACACATTGTTATTAACACCTGTGTGAGTCCAGCAGTGTAAGACAATACACCTGGCCACACACTTTGTTATTCACACCTTTTTTCTTTTTTTTTTACGGGAATTAGCCCTCCCGGGCACAGGTCAAACGACCCACAACGGAGCCTGGGGGGCGAAAAAAAAAAAGAACGGAAAGAAATTGTAGATATAGAAAAAAAGGTTATACTGTATTAATCTACACCACGAAGATGCCGGAAAACCAGCTTTTTAAAGTGAGACAGATTGTAAGAGCATGGAAACACAAAAGAAGGCAGAGCATTCCACAGTTTGGCTGTGTGAGGAAAGAAGGAGGTACTAAACGGGTTATTCTCGTGTGACCGATATCAACAGAGAAACGGTGGGCACCGCGGGCAAGACGTGCGTTACGAACCCACGGCCTTGCCGGCGGTACACAGGATGCCATATCCACTGAACATTGCCCGTTAAAGTACCTGTAAAAGAGAGAGAGCGAAGCAACACTGCGGCGAAGAGAAAGGGAAGAGAGATTGTCGACTAAAGGAGGAGAGTTAATAAGACGAAATGCCTTTGATTCCACCCTATCTAATAGTTGGACAGAAGAAGAGCCACCCCAGATATGAGAGCAGTACTCCAAGTTAGGACGAATGAATCCCTTATATACTTGGAGCAACTGCTCAGGAGTGAAGTAGCTATGACATCAGTACAGCATTCCCAACTTTCGGGAGGCAGCTTTAGTTATACTAAGGATGTGTGATTTCCAGGACATATTGGAGGAAATGGTGAGGCCTAACATATTTATTTCAGAATTTAGGAGGATGATAGCGTCCTGAAATGTAATTGGTCAGTAACTGCGTCAGTACAGCAGTGTGAGACAATACACCTGGCCACAAACATTGTTATTAACACCTGTGTGAGTACAGCAGTGTGAGACAATACACCTGGCCACACATATTGTTATTAACACCTCTGTGAGTACAGCAGTGTGAGACAATACACCTGGCTGAACACATTGTTATTAACACCTGCGTGGGGGACATTCAAGCACATTTATGTGTTTAGTTCTACACGTGGCAATTGACTTACTTAATGAAGGCAAAAATGTATATACGATAAGCTATCTGATGTGTTTGACAAAATTCAAAATTCAAACTTAGCCCACACACACACACACACACACACATTAGGTAAAAATCATTAGAAAGGTGAATAAACTATAAATATGTTATATGGGTCATAAATATAACTTCCAAAATCACTCTCATATACTTCCTCACCGCGGCCTGACGAATTAACACAACCGTAATGTTCTGTCAGGGCTCAGGTCGAGGCTCATCTGTACTGATCGTCTATCTGTGTGTGTGCTGTGGTGTGGTGTGGTGTGTACTCAAAATGGCGGGGATACGCCTTTTGAATTTTGCCACATATAGCGTCTAGTTTGTTGTGCACCCAATAATCATCCTGTGAGCAGTAGTTCAAATGGATTAAAGATAAAGAGAAGAGGTCACAAACGGTGTGTCTGACAGACCCAGGGATCAGGATATTATGGCATTAAATGTTAAAAAAAGTATTTCCAATACATTATTTGTTTAGTTCTGTACAGTCATGGTCAAAAGTAATCATGCACACCACCACCTAACCTAACCCCTGCGACTCGCCAAACCATGTTCCTGGGCTGGGTAAGGAACAGTGGCCAAACACTAATGCCACTGTCACCTCATCACCTCCCATTGATTTTCACAACTCCAGTAAATATATTACAGGCTGGACAAGTCACAGTCTATCCAACAATTCATTCTTAATTTTTTATCCATTAATAGTGATTTTTTCTTTCAAGAACGGTAATGGCGAGAGGTAACAACCTAGTTTAGTGTTACTGGTGGTCAGCAAGCCACGCCCCCTCCTCTCTTATTTTGTCATATTAGGGTCTTTTCCTCACTGAAGTCACACGTCTTATCAACCCTATGACACATTACTCACTCGCACTCTTCCCCAGAATCTGAAGTAGAGTCATAGATAACTGAGGGAAAGTTAAGTCCCCATGACACTTCTCCGGACACCCGCCTTCCTGGTTGGTTGGTTGGTTGGGCTTTAGGCCAATCAACTGCCAGGGTCATTAATGCCGTCGACATCAA
Organism: Homarus gammarus; assembly: GCA_958450375.1. Classification (NCBI taxonomy): domain Eukaryota; kingdom Metazoa; phylum Arthropoda; class Malacostraca; order Decapoda; family Nephropidae; genus Homarus; species Homarus gammarus. Next base: position 42,697 of record CAUDMG010000855.1, read on the forward strand.
GCTACATCCACCAACCTTAACACCTTCTTCAGGTATTAAGGATAATTCTCAGACCACATACACTCTCACTATATACAGTATGTGGCCCTTCACTTGCACCCTCCTACCTTACCCGGGTCCGCCACCCCTAGTTCTCCCCCCATCAATACATCCCCCCCCCCACCCTCTTGTGACCCGTCGTGTAGAAAGGCCTTGAGCTCGCCAATACGATAGTAGTAGGGGGTCATGATATATTTTGACCACGACTGTACGCTTGCAAATGAACAATACACACATATAATAACACGACCTTACCAACATAAAGTCCACGTTAGTATTTGCGTTCGTGTTGGCCGTTTCAATACACTCGTGAAATAAAAATATCATAAATTCCCTCGATGGGTTTTTTTGTATAAAATATTAATTCTTTCTTGCAGTTTTTTGTTTTTTACTTCCCCGTTTTATCATTTATTTTTTATCATTTATTTTTTCTTTGTAGAATTTATTAGACAAATATTTATTAAAGAAACATGTGACTCACGGAAAAAAAAGATAAAACGAAAAAATCTGATTAAGAAACATGTTAACATAATAGGTGCGGAGGCCTTTGTTGACACTTGGTGATGTGAGGGACTACAGCATTAAATTCTTTATGAAAGACAACAAACTAACTAATTTAACATGATGATCTAAGGTGACTTTTTTTTTACTAAAAAAGTTAAGTTAGCCTAGATTGGTTTATGTCATGTTTCATAAAAGGTGAAGGTAGGGTAGGGTAGGGGAGGGTGAATTTGGTTAGGTTAGATTAGGTTAGGTTCGGTTCGTGTCATATTTCATAAAAGGTTCAATGCCATGGATTGACAGCTACGGAGGCTTAACACATTGTTCAGGCTCCAGTTCGTTTAGTCTAACATCCGTTTTTGCAATACAAAATAACATTATTTTATAAACGTAAAGGTGAAATGGGAATTACACTAAAGGTTAAGACCACGAACCTAAACCTATTTTTTCCAATTCTGTTTTGAGTGGCGCAAGCGGCATTCAACACGCCGCAGGAAGAGGAGCATCTCTTCTGAGTGTCGCATGCGACTCTTAAGTATCACATAGTGTCTCACCACAAAAAAAAAACATTCCCACAATTAGACAAAATAACATCAACTCCCGTGTTAGTCACTGGACACGGCGGGAGAGGCTATGACGTCACTATAAACATCAACCAGGATACTGCCGCCTACAGTGAATGCCATAAATGCTTAATGACTAAAATGTTATTTCAAGCTCTAATGATCATTGAGAATATAATAACGTTGCCTAAATTAAGGTAACATGGCGCGTTAATAAATCAGTGTGGTTCATTATAACAGGTGTTCAGTCAATAAGTCATAGTTTGGGTCATTATAACAGGTATTCAATCAATAAATCATAGTGTGGGTCATTATAACAGGTGCTCAATCAATAAATCATAGTGTGCGTCATTATAGCAAGTATTCAGTCAGTAAATCATAGTGTGGGTCATTATACCAGGTGTTCAGTTACCTTTCATCTGTCATCATCAGGTACACACCACTAATCTATTAAGATGTACAGTATATAATTCCCAAATGGATTTACGTTATATTTTCATTGTATCAATATTTTAACCTTTAACATAAGTGAAACAAATTTACCTGTTAATTATTGTCACCTTTAATATTAAGGCAGGGGTTATTTCACCGCTATCCGTCCGAATAATTACTGGTTATTTGACCGTTTTCTGGCATTGATCTACTCAATTTACCTGTTTTAGTCCACGGAAGATGCGATCACTAATGACTTGTCAGGTCAGGCGTCAGGTAGACCCCAACATGGTGCTTTGATCTAGTCAGGTCACCTGCATTAGAATTACTCAGCGAGATAATAACACAGAACATAGACGAATAATATAGTAACTTACAACAACAGTCTATTCTCACGGAACAAATGTTAGATCAAGTAACAACGACCTCAAGAAACAGAATGAGTATAGTACCCCACAAGTATTACTGAGTACATAACACCCACTCAGTATAAGTTGTGTAATATATTATAGACGTCCATGAGAGAAGTGGGAGGGACATCTCGGAGTATCACAACACGATTAAAGAAGATAGTGATAAAGATTTTAACATTTAAATAATAATGTAATTACTAGTGTATAATGCCCACAGCCATCCTAACCAGAATCTCATTAAAATAATAATAGAATCACACAGTCCCCGCTGCTCCCGGTCAAATAGCCGATGATTATTCAGCCGGCCACTTCGCAATGTTAACTACTGGGGTGAAAGTTCTGGAAATTATTGCTACGTGTTTTATTTAAAATGAGTTTGATGTGAGAAACATAACACGACTTTTGTTAAGCTTTTATTCAACAAATGACTCGACAAAAATGGGATAGACTTGATCTTTTGTATTTGAAAAAGTCTGTTTATAAAATTTTTTTTTCTGCTCGTAAAATAAAACCATATAAAAATATATATTAAAAGGACGATTCTGTGAGTGTTTATATAATTCTCTTGATACTGATAGGTATTAAACTGCACAAGAGAGAGGGGTAGGGGGAGTAGATAAACAGGTGTAAACAGAGAGAGGGGTAGGGGGAGTAGATAAACAGGTGTAAACAGAAAGTGAGGTAGGGGGAGTAGATAAACAGGTGTAAACAGAGAGAGGGGTAGGGGAAGTAGATAAACAGGTGTAAACAGAGAAAGAGGTAGGGGAGAAGATAAACAGGTGTAAACAGAGAGAGAGGTAGGGGGAGTAGATAAACAGGTGTAAACAGAGAGAGGGGTAGGGGGAGTAGATAAACAGGTGTAAACAGAGAGAGGTAGGGGAGTAGATAAACAGGTGTAAACAGAGAGAGAGGTAGGGGGAGTAGATAAACAGGTGTAAACAGAGAGAGAGGGAGAGATAACAGGTGAACAGAGAGAGTAGGGGATAGATAAACAGGTGTAAACAGAGAGAGGGGAGTGATAACAGGTGTAAACAGAGAGAGAGAGAGAGAGGGGGATTAGATAACCAGGTGTAAATAGAGGTAGGGGAAGTAGATAAACAGGTGTAAACAGAGAGAGGGGTAGGGGAGAAGATAAACAGGTGTAAACAGAGAGAGAGGTAGGGGGAGTAGATAAACAGGTGTAAACAGAGAGAGAGGGGAGTAGATAACCAGGTGTAAATAGAGGTAGGGGAAGTAGATAAACAGGTGTAAACAGAGAGAGGGGTAGGGGAAGTAGATAAACAGGTGTAAACAGAGAGAGGGGTAGGGGGAGTAGATAAACAGGTGTAAACAGAGAGAGGGGTAGGGGGAGTAGATAAACAGGTGTAAACAGAGAGAGGTAGGGGAGTAGATAAACAGGTGTAAACAGAGAGAGGGGTAGGGGAGTAGATAAACAGGTGTAAACAGAGAAAGAGGTAGGGGAGAAGATAAACAGGTGTAAACAGAGAGAGAGGTAGGGGGAGTAGATAAACAGGTGTAAACAGAGAGAGAGGGGGAGTAGATAAACAGGTGTAAACAGAGAGAGGGGTAGAGGGAGTAGATAAACAGGTGTAAACAGAGAGAGGTAGGGGGAGAAGATGAACAGGTGTAAACAGAGAGAGAGGGGGAGTGGATAAACAGGTGTAAACAGAGAGAGAGGGGGAGTAGATAAACAGGTGTAAACAGAGAGGGATAGGGGGAGTAGATAAACAGGTGTAAACAGAGAGAGGTAGGGGAGAAGATAAACAGGTGTAAACAGAGAGAGAGATAGGGGAGTAGATAAACAGGTGTAAACAGAGAGAGAGGGGAGTAGATAAACAGGTGTAAACAGAGACAGGGGTAGGGGGAGTAGATAAACAGGTGTAAACAGAGAGAGAGGTAGGGGGAGAAGATAAACAGGTGTAAACAGAGAGAGAGAGAGAGGGGGAGTGGATAAACAGGTGTAAACAGAGAGGGGTAGGGGGAGTAGATAAACAGGTGTAAACAGAGAGAGGGGTAGGGGGAGTAGATAAACAGGTGTAAACAGAGAGAGGGGTAGGGGGAGAAGATAAACAGGTGTAAACAGAGAGAGAGAGAGAGAGTATGTTCGGCTTGGTAAACAGCCGTAAAATATCCCGTAAACTATCCTGTTCACTTTGCTGATGTTTTTGATCACCGTAAGGAGCTCGGTCACCCCACCACACACACACACACATTCAATAAAAAGTAATAAAAATGTTACATCCTTATCAACTTCTTCATTAAATAAAAACGTAAACAATATATAACAGATCAACAAATATACAAAAAAAATAAAAAAATAAATATATTTTTTAAACTATTGGTGTAAATAATACGTAAAATCCATGACAGATGAAAACAACAAAGCAGCGGGCCGTCATCATCCACACCTGTTGACACCGAGTTATTAGGTCATAGTGATATATCTATATTGCACCTGTCACTCCTACCACTGATAGTCCGTCAACTCAGGTGTGAATGACATTTGATTACTAATGGTCATAGCTGATGGTTTATTTATATTTATGTACTGTATTGTTGTGGTTGTTGTTGTTTTGTTATTGTAGCGTTGTAGTATTAGTAAAGGTCATAGTTGATAGTTTATTTGTATTTTGTACTATGTTCCTTTTTCCTGTATTGTTGTTGTTGTTGCAGTTCTTGCTATTATTATTATTATTATTTTATTTTTTTTTATTATTATTGCTGTTGGTGATGTTGTTGGTGGTGAAGTTGCTGTTCTTGTTAATGTAGTTGTTGTTATTGCTGTAGTTTTTTGTTGTAACTATTGTTTTTGTTGTGGTTTTGTTAACAAAGTGCTGTGTTTTTATTCCTCACCATTTACCATAATTTAGACTCTCCCATTGCCTTCTGACACCAGCTGGACTCCCTCCCACACCATCTGACACCAGTTGGACTCCCTCCCACACCATCTGACAGCAGCTGGACTCCCTCCCACACCATCTGACACCAGCTGGACTCCCTCCCCCACCATCTGCCGCCAGCTGGACTCCCTCCTGTGAGGGGGCCCCCTGATGGAGAGAGGGAGGTGGGGTAAGGAGGGACGGGAGGGTTATGCTTCGGCCAGGGCCCGGGGGGGGGGGGGGGGGGAACAGTCAACATTACACATATTTTATTTATTTTTTATCATTTATTGGGCACCCCCCCCCTACATCCTTGTGTAAGGTGAAGCGTAGAAGCGTTTACAGCGCCCAACAGGGAAGCATACTAAGTTCATGCTTGCCTTTATGTCTCATGAGTTAAGGGCATAGAAGTCTGAAGAATCAAGGGTTTATGTCATCAAGTTATTGGAAGCTCCAACAACTTGTCCTTGAATAGGAATTCGCAACTTTCGATTTACACCAGGTATCTAATGTGCTGCAAGGTGAACAGGGACTAATGGGGGCTAGGAAGTATGTCCAAACAACTTCCACCGGCCCGGGAATCGAACCCGTGACATCTCGCTTGCGAAGGCAAGAGCGGTACCACTCTACCACCAGCACTCCCCAATTTTACACATAGTCCACCACAGCTCAGGGGTCACACAAACACCCACCGCCTACACAAATCCCATGACCCTTCAGGCTTTTACGCCCTTAACGCATGAGTCATAAAGGCAAGCATGAACTCCGCATGCTTCCCAGTTGGGCGCTGTAAACGCTTCACCTTGCACAGGGTGTAAAGGGGTGCCCAATAAACTAGCCCCAGCGTGGGCAATCTGTACACAAATCATGAACTCTGACCCAGAAGAACTGAGAAATACAGAGAGACCTGATAGCTGTAGCAGTAGTAAATATGACACATTTTGTGACGAGACATACCGGTATGGCCAACATAAGGACAGAACCAGACAATGTGATATAGTTGTGGCCAGAATTAGGCTAGACTACAGACACATCTGGCAGGTTAGTAACGCTGTACCCATACTGGTGGTTACAAGTGTTCCCTGAAGAATGCAGTGATGCATAGGGAAACACCGGGTAACACTGAAGTCCGTTTATTATGGATGAGAGAAATACAAGTGGTGACTAGCGTGTGCCATGCACGGCTCACACAGTCAGACTGAGACTGCCTTGCCATATGGCAGCCTCGGGGCAATGTTGCCACATAACGTGCAGTGTTGCCATGTGATTATATATATAAATGCTACTCGGCACAGTAGCTTATTTACAAGGTTGCTACTCGACACAGTAGCTTAGATGCACAACCTACATCTCCCTCCCCCCTCACGCTCATAGTCTTTGTCTTGAGCGGACTTCTTAGTCCTAAGTCGCTCCAAGCGTCGAGGTGCACTGTGGGGTGGATCCTCGTGAGGTGTAGGTGACTCGTCCTCGGTCAGGGGGCCAGCAGCAGGGGGTGGGACTGGCCGGAGGAAGCGTCGGTTCCTCCACCAGACACGGCCGCTCGGCATCCTGACCTTGTAGTCCCGCGACCGGCCGCCGCCCATCACTATGCCCACCTTGTCCCAACGTGTCGTCGTCGGGTCCTGGACGCGGACAAGGGCACTAATCTCCAGTGGCTGAAGAGGGCGGGCACGGTCGTCATACCGAGCCTTGGCGTCCTGGGCACGTGAAGCGGCGCGGCGGTCGCAGCTCTCGGCTCTGGTCTGCCACTCCTTCGCAAAGGCCTTGGCGTGTGCAGGAACGCAAGAGCGGAGAGGGTGGCCATACAGGATCTGGGCAGGGGAGCGTCCTGTGTGGGTGGGAGTGTTACATAACTCCAGGAGTCCTTTGTCAAACGCCTCACAGTCTATGTTGCCTGAAGGGGCCACCTTGAGGATGAGATGCTTGACTGTCTTGACCGCAGCCTCAGCATGGCCGTTTGACTGTGGGTAGTGGGGTGTTGACACGATGTGGCGGACTCCCTAACGCTCCAGGAATCCTGTGAAGTCCCGGCTGGTGAACTGTGGCCCACCGTCCGTCCGCAGACGTACAGGGACGCCCAGGTCACGAAAGAGGTGCCGGAAGTGACGAATGGTGGCCGCGGACGTCGTGTCCGAACCACAGATTACCACCACAGGCCAGCCAGAGAGTCGGTCGGCGACAACTAGGAAATGTTTCCCAGCTGTGCTGAAGAAATCAGCTGACACGGACTCGAAGGGCCTGGTGGGTTCGTCGTCGCACAAGAGGGGCTCCTGCTGTTGACTGGGCTGCATGATCTGGCACGGCTCACAGGCACGGGCCGTATTGACGATATCCGCGTCAATGCCGGGCCAGTACACATCCTGCCTTGCGCGGCGCTTGGTGGCCTCTGCTCCACAATGGCTGTCGTGTAAGCGGGCCTGAACGCGACGACGGAGAGCTGCATGGACGACCACACGGGCACCGTACAGGACGAGGTCCCCATCTGCGTAGAGGTCCTCACGTGCCTTCCAATACGGGCGTAGGGCGTTATGGTCAAAACGGTCGCGAGGGAACCCAGTCCTCACATTCTCCAAAAGCTGAGTGTAGGAGGGGTCGTCGCGTTCCGTGGTCCATAGTTCCTCAAGGGCCAGATCGCTGTCGGGTGGCGACACTGAGGCCTGGGTGCTGGCGAGGGACTGTGCGACCTGCAAGGTGACGATGTTGCTGACGGAGAAACCGGCCTCGGTGCTGAGCATCTCGTCTTCAGGTGTAGGGCGGCTGACTGGGGAGCGGGAGAGGGCATCCGGGATGCACAACTCCTTACCTGCGCTCCAAGCCGCGGTAAAGACGAAGGCCAAAATCTTCTCCTTCAGGCGCTGGAGGCGGGGATTTTCGATGGCGTCCAGCGAATAGTGATTAAGAATGGGGACCAAGGGCCTGTGGTCTGTGATGAGGTCGAAGTGCTGTAGGCCAATCAAGTAAAACTTGCACTTCGATAAGGCCCATACCACTGCCAGCAGCTCCAGCTCGATGGTAGCGTAGCGAGACTCAGCATCGGTGAGGAAGCGAGAGCCACACTGTACGAGCCGGTACGTTCCTCCACCATATCCTGGAGAAGGGCATAACCAACCCCGTACAGGCGCGAGGTGTCTGTCTGGAGGACGGTGGGGAGCGCTGGGTCGAAAGTGGCGAGGATAGGTGGACCTGACAGGGCCTCCTTCACCTTATGAAAGGCGAGGTCGTGGTCAGGGGTCCACGTGAACGTCCTCTTGGGGCTCATCAGGGGGCGGAGAGGCCCGGCAGCGGTGGAGACGTCAGGAGAAAATTCTGCCAGCTGGTTCACCAGGCCCATAAAAGACCTGAGATCCGTAAGGTTGGCAGGTTTTGCAAAGTCCGCTATGGCGCGAACTTTCTCCGGGTCCGCAGCAATGCCATCCCTTGAGAGTCGGTAGCCGCAGAAAGACACTGCAGGTGCGGCCAAGACGAACTTCTCGGCATTCAGAGTGATGCCGTGCGTCCTACACCTGGTCAGTACCTCGTCGATGCGGCGAAGGTGCGTCAGGTAGTCCTCATCGTAGAGGAGGACGCCATCCACTACCCTCACGCAGTTGGTCACGCCTTGAAGTGCCATGTCACCACGGAGACAGAAGGCGTCCCCCGTAGCAGCGAATCGCATAGGGCCACGGCAGTAGCGGAAGCATCCGTAAGGCGTGATGAAAGTGGTCAGTGGCTGATCCTCCTTCAGTGGGATCTGCCAGTAACCACAGAGGGCGTCCATCGTCGAGAAGTGCCTTACCTTCGGATCCACACTCCGTATAGCTGCAAAAGGTGTGGGTGAAGGGTGAGCGGGACGGGACACCTGGCTGTTAAGCTTAGACAAGTCGGTAGTAATCCGCACTCCACCGTTAGTCTTAGCCACAGCGACTAGAGGGTGGCACCAAGGGGATGGGTCATCACCAACGGGTACGATGACATCCTGGGCCACCGTGGACTCCAGTTCCTTCTTGACTGAATCCCTGAAGGCGAGAGGAATCAACCGGGGAGTGTGTATGGCAAACGGTTGTGCATCTTCCCGCAGGTGTATCCTCATAGGCGGACCCGCCATAGCCTTCAGTGGCGCGGTCCGTAGGGCCTCCTTCGTCACCAGCACATCCGAGTACTCCTTCAGGAAGTAGGCCCTTGCGGCTGAAGGAGACGTCTCGCTGTGAAGAGGAAGCATCCCTGACTTGGGTGGAGGCGAGGCGGGAGTGGACGCGGGTTCTGGGCAGCTCTGTGCGGCAGCGCCAGGCGCGTTGCTCATTGATTCCCGCACCCTGCTGGCGGTGTACCAAGCAGCTGGGATCTGCTCAGGAAAGTCTCTAGGCACCACGCCTAACTCCTTGCAGTGCTCCCACGACAACAAGGGTGAAGCGAGAGTAGGCTGCACGTCGATCCATCCATGACACGACCTGTCGCCGTAAGTGATCGCTGCTTGAAAGGAGCCCACAGCGTTCGGCATCTGGGAACCGTCCACATTGTAGTACTGCAGCTGTGGCGGTGGTCCCAGGCCGTGTTTGGTGAGGCCCAGTTTCTGGAGGTGCTTCAACCCAACCACAGTAGTATCGGCGCCGGTGTCCGGTATCACTTCGATGTGACCCGACACATCACCGTGTGCGACGGCGACGCTGATGGTAGGGGAAGGGGTAGCCCTGGGGCGTGTGGTCGATTCCACCCTCCTGATGTGACTCCGCTGCTGCTTGGGGCTGCGTGGGCCATCTGGAGGGGGCTGCGTGCGAACCACCCCGAGGGAAGTGCGCTGCTTTCCTCCTCGTCTCGGGCTTTTGGGCTTGGGTTGGCGGCAGCACTTGTCGTAGTGTCCATAGCGACCGCAGGCCTGACACTTGCGGCCTCGTGCAGGGCACCTGTCTGTGTTAGACCAGTGGCCCCTACGGTCACATCCACGACACAGTGCGTCGGCGGTCGGGCATGTCTTGGGGCTGTGCTGCTTTCCACAGCTGCCACAGGAAGCACTAGGCGGAGGCGTGGAAGAACGTGTGGCAGCCTTCGCGTTGTTGGCCGCCTTCTTATCCTTCTTGTATTGTGAGATTGCTCTCACAGCAGGAGGGGCCCATAAGGCAGAGGTGGCGGACTTGGTGGCCTCGTATGACCGACATTCAGTCACTACCACCTGGAGTGTGGAGGAAGCGTCCAGGGGGATGAGTCGCTGCACCAACTCTTCCTGCCTGACACCTGTCAAGATCCCATGCTTGATCCAGGCTTCCTCACATTCCCGGCTGTGCGCCTTGCAGACGTCGATCTCCTCTGACAAACTCTTCAAGCGTACAAAAAAGTCATCAAAGGATTCGTTCTCCGCCTGCTTGCAGCTGGTGAAGGCGCGGCGACGCAAAGCCTCGTTATTCCGACCCTTAACATGCTCCTGTAAAAGGTCGAGCACATCCGTCACTGAAGAGGTAGAATCGGGAGGCACTTGCAATGTGTGCTCCAAAATTCTCTGGGTCTCCAGCGACAAACACATCCGCAGTTGGATGAGCTGTTTGTTCGGAGGCATGCTGTCAAGGTCCACCATCGTGGAGTAATCTGTCCAACGCCGCCTCCACTCACGAAAAAGCTGAAACGTGACGTCTGGTGAGAGGGCGGGTGGTGGTTGAACAGATGCCTTGGGAGCTGTTTGTTTGGAGGCAAGAGTACCTGGAGGACGCTGGTGTGGTGGAGGAGGGAGTGAGGGAGGGTGGGTTAGCGCCAGGGTCGCCAATAGTGCATCAAAACGCGACTTTTCCTCCTCTCTTCGTATCTCGTCCCTCTGAAATTCCATCTCTCTACGTCGCTCGTCCCGGTCGTCCATCCACCTCAGAATTGTGGCAATGTCCGTCACTGGAGGTGGAGGATGAGAGTCTGCGCCCGGTGGAGGAGAAGGTGGTGGGGAGTCGTGTCTCCCATCTTGACGTTGTCCCTTCTTACCGCCCATCTTTGTGTGTGCGTGGACTGCACTGTTTAGTATATAAAGTGGCGCCTCAACAGCTCGAACCACATATATATGACAAACAGCGCAGAAATAACGCAGAGTCCACTGTTCCGTCCGTGAGTGAGTGCGTGCGTGCGTGCGTGCGTGTGTGTGTGTGTGTGTGTGTGTGTGTGTCTCAGAGAGCGGAGCGTGGTGGCTGGCGGAGGCAAGACCGTCAGTGTCTCCCCGGATGTAGCACGAGAAGGGTGTATGCCTGCGTGCTCCGTGGGTACCACTAAAAAACAGGCCAATGCTCAACTCTCAGCTCTGGACACACTAATACGCTGACACTAACACTGCCACCGTCACTAAAACGCACTGTGACGGCCCAACACTGCACATCGCGGCAAAACACAGTGCAACACAACACAACACACTATGAGTCGACGCGCATCACCGGCAGACGTAACTGTCTCGGCATTGTTTACACACTTGTAAGTCCACAGATCCTAGTCACTGCGCCATGGTGGTTACAAGTGTTCCCTGAAGAATGCAGTGATGGGTAGGGAAACACCGGGTAACACTGAAGTCCGTTTATTATGGATGAGAGAAATACAAGTGGTGACTAGAGTGTGCCATTAGGGTGTGTCAATTTAGGGGGTGAACTGGCTAAATTGAAAATCGAGTAATTTGGTAGCAATTTATTGTAGTCTTTAAGCATGCAAAACAATATTCTGGCATAAATTTTTTTTTATAATAAGTCCTACCTACATCAAATGGATTTTTAAATGTACATATTTGTGAATTTATAACATAACCAGCGTTTGCACACATGTTACTGTTTCAAGTTTCAAATTATTATATTTTATTATCCGTAGTCTATTTGAAAGTAACTAATGCCTTCATACTCTCTTTGCTTTGGTTTCTTGTCATCAGTAGTCTGCTTGCTATTTGTGCTTTGATGTAACCTTCTCGCCTCTCGTGGCTGTAAACATGGCCCTCTGCTTCTGTGACCATTTTCACACATCTCTCCACACTTTGAGTGTGGGAAGGCCACTTCGGCACCTGCATTGGAGTCTCTTTAAGGTTTCTCAATTCTTGGCTAGTTAGACTTGTTGTCAATGGTGGCTCTATGACTTCCAAACTCAAGTCAACCAATTCTGACAATTTGGTGGCATTGACGTTTATTGGGGGAACTTTTCTTGAATGAAACGAACAGTCTCCCAACTGGTCGTCATCTATTAGCGTTCCTCTAATCTTTAGAATGACTTCTACAGCCTCGGTTCGGAGATTGGTACATTGACTGCAAAGCATTGCTTGCAAAACTGCTTCTGATCGAGCATACCAAGCGGACCTTCTTGCCACAGGTAACACGATGTCCCTCACTACCTTCCTCTGTGTTCTTACTAGCTGCAATTGAAACAAAAGGTGATTGGGCCCATCCACCCACATAGGATTAAGTTTCACACTAAACCACTGGGGAAGATAAACTCCAATAATAAATTCAACAATTAACCTCAAATTCTTCAGCACTTTGCCCTTCAATTCGTGTTTGGAAATCCAAATCCTGCAGAAGCGAAGAGCTGTAGTTAACCAACGGCTGTGACTGACAGGTCCAATCTCCAAGAGAGCCAATGACTGAGGCACTTCTCCTGATCTTATTGCTTGGGCAATACGATAAGCATAGGATTGATCTGTGCTGAGATCTTTGATGACTCCTTCAGACAACGCCGGAAGGGGAGGGCTAACTTCGACCTTTGGAAAGGTTGTATTTATTTCTAGTGGTGTTGCTTCATCCAGCATGATGCCAAGGGGACCTGACCACTTGCTGTTGCTCTTTGTAGGACCATCAAGTTCCTGGATGAGATGACGAAGAGGTAGCTCGCCTGTATGTAAATCACATACAATCCAAACACGTCTTCCTAGTTTTTTCTCTAAATGCGTCATTACACCCCCCTGCCATCCGGTGTTCACTGCAGTTGAATCTCCACCAACAGCCTGCAGTGAACTGCCAAGTCCTCTCTCCTGAACCCAACATAAAATATGATCAGCAATGACCTCTGCATGTTTCTTCCCTTCTACTTCAGTTTCGGGAGCAAAGTGAAACAAAAACCGACCACCAGGCTCAGAACAGACAGAGTAGTGTTCTTCTTTGATGAGACCTGGAAACTTTCTGTTCACTCCCTCTACTTCTAGCAAAACTTTTGTGTCATCTATTCTTCCATCAAACAAAAGACAGGAGAGCCCTCCCTCGCTTAAATCTTTCTCATGCTGATCAGATATTTCCTTCATTATATTTTCTTGTGCTCTTCTAATTTTATTATGATCTATCACCAAAGATACATCCTCTCGGCTGATGAGGCCTGCATCTATCCAAGCGGCAGTTGCAATTTCTGCAGCCTCACGAAGTCCAGCATGGTGGCCAACACTAGCTAAAGCAAGGTTTGAAATATTTCTTGTGTTGTATTTCATTTTCTTTGGTAAAGGTTCAGATGGCTCTTTGGAACTATCATCTGATGTTGCTTCCTGTTCATCAGAAGAACTATCAAAGAAGTGATAAACATCTTGACACAGCTCTTCCTCTCTTTGGATGGCTTCTTCACTCTTCATTTTCTTCTTTTGTTCCCTCTCTCGGATTTGTTCTCTCTTCTTGGCATTAGCAATCTGCTTCTTTGTTTCTGAAGAATCTATTGAACCCATTTGCATACTTCCTTGGCCTTCTGCCTTTGTCCTCTGTGCCTTTATAAATTCAAGCTCTAAAACAGGGATGTTCTTTTCATGAGGACAACCACAATCAATGTGGGAATTATTTTCTCTCTTACCTGAGTGAGAACAGTTGGATTCAGAACATAATTGTATGGAGCACTTGCAGGTCAAAATGTCAAACAGAGTATCAAGTGTATGCAGAAATTCATTTTTCCTGGCCAAGTTTCCTTTACCAAGTGATGTTTCAACTGCTTTTTGCCATAATTTCGTTAGTTTTAGCTCAATAGTTCGACACTGATTAATCACAGGTGGTTTGAATAGTGCATTAGCTTTTGTCCATTGATGCAGAAGAGGGACTATCATGTCATTTATGAGTTCTTTATCTGTATAGTTCCTTCTGTCCTTTGCATTTTTTTCTCGAAGGAGTAACCCTAATCTTAGCATGTCTCTCACTGTTGGAAGTTCTGATACAGGAGGCTCCTTCCCTTTACCAACTAGCAGGCTCAAGTGGTTTGACAACTGACTTCTTGTCTTCAATTTTGACATCTTCACACTGTTACGAGTTGGGGATTTAGAATATAGTTATACGTCTACCCAGATCCCAACAGGTAAGAACTAAAAAAAAACAAAGACAATCGGACATAAAAGGGTAGACAAAGGATTCGAGTTTTTGTTGTATATAATAAAGTACCATAAATTCCTTAACAAAATATTCAGCTTATACACTACCCTTAACCAAACTTAACCTAAACACGAACAGTATATACATAGTAATAAAACATAAAACAATAGTGAAGCAATGTGGAGGGGGGAGAGGCAATACAAGATTACAAATACTTAAGTGAGGAGCTGAGATGGCTGACGAGCAAGGCTGAGTATGGTAGAAGACGGTAAATAGTCACTGTGCCGTAGGTTTCCAGGATAGGTGATCCTGTGGTCGCTTCCCAGAGTGAAGTGTGTCCTCTCCTCGAATTGGAGCTGACAAAGTAGACTGAGGCGGAAGTGACGCAACAACCAGGATATGGAGAAGGGAAACCCGGGAGTGGTAACTAAGACGAGCCATACTCGTGTTTCGTCCCTAGATGGCGTTGCTCGTGGTGCTGGGTAGGTAGATGAAGACAATCGGTGGAGGGGTTCGTAACACACCCCCCCTCCAAAGACCTTCGTAGCGCGGGCGCGAAGGAGGTGATCACCTGGTGCGTCTGGAGAGTAGCTGCTACATTTCCACTGGAGCTCGGGATAAGGAGTCTGCAATCAGGTTTTCCACCCCCTTTATGTGCCGGACTTGTAGATTATAGGGCTGGGTGAGGAGAGCCCAGCGGAGGATTCGCTGGTTGGAGGTCTTGTTGGTTTGGATGAACGTGAGTGGGTTATGGTCGGTGAAGACCAGGGTTGTTTGTGGGCAAGACTGGAGGTAACATTCAAACTTCTTTATTGCCAACACCAGAGCCAGGGCCTCCTTCTCTATGGTCGAGTAGTTGGTCTGATGTTTTTTCAACTTGGCAGAGTAATATGCCACAGGGTGAAGGACATCAGTGGTTGGGTCGGGTTGTAGGAGCACAGCCCCCACTCCGACACCACTAGCGTCGATTTGCAGATGGAAGGGCAAGGTGTAGTCAGGGGGGTGGACTACAGGCTTAGAGGCAAGGAAGGCTTTGAGGCGGTGGAAAGACTGGTCGCACTTCTGGTTCCAGATGTAAGGGACCGCAGAACTGGTAAGGTCTGTGAGGGGTCCGGCCACGCTGGAGAAGTTACTGCAGAACCGACGGTAGTAGCCGCACATCCCCAGGAAGCGCATGAGTTCCTTCCTCGTCCTTGGAGTGGGGAAGGACAAGATGGCTTCAACGTTTGCGTCCTTGGGTCTCACCATACCATGCCCAACGATATGTCCCAGGTAAGTCACCGAGGCCCGGCCAAAAGCAGATTTAGCCAGGTTTATGGTGAATCCAGTCTCTTGCAGTCGTGCAAACAGTATCTCCAAACGCACCAGATGTTCGTCCCAGCTGTCCGACACCACCACCAGGTCATCCAGGTAGGCGAACGTCCCACCTAGGTCTTGAATAAGGTAGTTTATGGCCCTCTGGAATGTGGCCGGAGCATTAGAAAAGCCAAACGCCATAACTAAATATTGAAAAAGACCAAATGGAGTTACAAATGCCGAGATTATTTTTGCCCTATCCGTGAGTCCTACTTGATAATATCCTTTCAACAGGTCTATAGTACTGATAAATTGGGCACAGCCTATGCTGTCTATTATATCTTCAATCAAAGGTAAAGGGTAGGAGTCAGAGACAGTGACCTGGTTCACTTTACGATAATCTGTACAGAAACGAAAGGTGCCATCGGGTTTTGGAATGAGAAGGCAAGGTGAAGCCCAGGGGGAGGTACTAGGCTCAGCTAAGTTATGCTTTAACAAAAAATCTACCTCCTTTTTCATAATCGATTTTTTTTGTGGACTTAGACGATATGCTGATTGCCTAATGGGTTGTACATCATCTGAGATTAGTTTAATATCATGTTTAAGTATATTGCAAAACCCTGGGAGGTCTGACGTGACTTTAGGAAATGTTGATAATAACTTAGTGAGATCTTTTGCTTGAGATGGATTCAGAACAGAAAAATACTCATCCAAATTGTTGAGTATGTGACTGTTAGCAGGGTTCTCTTTAGGTAGAGGGAAGTCTAAATTCTCCAATAGGTCCATGTCATCTGTCTCCGGCTCCGGCCCTGACAAAACCGTATGCAATACAGGTAGGCTTACAGCCTCGGGGATGTCTTCCTCTGACTGCCTGGAATGGTAAAGTTTCATGAGATTAATGTGAACAAGTTGTGAATCTTTTCTGCGATCAGGAGTATGGACTATATAGTTGAGAGGAGATAGTTTATTAGCATTGACTTGACAGTTTTGATGGAACCGTTCCAAGCAACCTTGGGACGGTGGGTGGTAAGCCGAAGATGTACAATGGTCCACACTGAGGTCTTTCATCACCTGTTTGAACACAGAAGGATCAGATTGTTGGGCTGAAACGAGCTCCTCCTTACTAATGGTCTTATTGTACACATTTTCTGTGGGTAGTAAGATATTGGAGGTGGTTTCAGGTGAAGAGGGCCCATTTCGCACACTCTGCGACCGGGTGACAGCACAAGATGGGAAAAGATGAGGAATAGTTTCTTTAAGGTCAGTGGTGGAGTTGACAGGTAAGGGAGAGTCGACTGTCTTTATGTTAGGAACCACTAGATCTCCTACCAAGTCATTACCCAATAATAAATGAATGCCACACACAGGCATTGGGTCTTTCCTTATGGCTATTTGCACTTCCCCAGTAATCAAGGGACATTGGAGGTGCACTTTAGCTAAAGGATAGGAAGAATGGGACGAGAGATCTGAAATTAGAACACTCATTTGTAAATGCGGTAGATATATCAGGAATGACGTTAAACAGGAGGATAGATTGTGCTGCGCCCGTATCACGTAGTATACGAATAGGGAAAGAACGAGACCCTTCTATGATTGAAATTTTTCCCTCATAGGTGAATGAAGAGAAGAGATCCTGATGGGGCCTTGCCACATTGGCATTTGCTATTGGTTTGGATTTGGGATCCAGGGAACTACTTTTAGCAATTCGACACTTTGGGTGTTTACAATTCTGGATCGTATGGCCTGGGTTTTTACAGTAAGAACAAGTAAGCTTGGTTGCATCGGGGGGAGTAGGTGTGGGACCTTTCGACCTACCACTCACGTTCCCAAGGTTATCATCAGAGGAGGACCTAACATGTCGGGAAGTACCACGTTCTCTACTGCCCAGTGACTCCACCAACAAAGCATACGCATCAGCCAGCTCAGCAGCACGCCCTAAATTAACCTCTCCACGCTCCTCCACATGCTTCAAGATGTGAAATGGTATCTTGCTTTTCCACTCCTCCAGGACTACCAAATTTAACAAATCCTGAAATGTGGAGGTCTCTGTAGCCTCTAACCACTTCTTAAAAAACCTAAGCTTTTCTTGAGCAAACTCAACAAATGTGTGTGAAAATGGTTTGGTTAGTTTACGAAACTTCTGCCGGTATCCATCTGGCGTGATAGCATAAGAGGTGAGGATATTCTTTTTTACGTTATCATAGTCATCAGTCTGGTCTAAACAGTTATAAACTCTACGAGCCTTACCATATAATTTAGGAACTAACACTGACACCCACTGGTCCTTGGGCCACTCATTCTTCGCGGCTATTTTCTCAAAAGTCCTAAATGACCCGTCCATATCGGATTCATCAAACCCGGGAACAAGGGAAGAAGCAGTAGCAGGGTTAAAAGCAGCGAGTTTCTCTCTTAATGCCACTTCTTTTGATTTAAACTCCGATGTTAAAGTGACTTCTGTCTCTCTCACCTGTAGTTCTTTCAGTTTAACCGCCTGCACCAACTTGGCCTGTTCCATCCTTTCCTCATGCTCCAACTTGGCCTCCAACTTGGCCTGTTCCAACTTGGCCTGTTCCATCCTTTCTTCATGGTCCAACTTGGCCTGTTCCATCCTTTCTTCAGGGTCCAACTTGGCCTCCTGCTCCAACTTGGCCTGTTCCAACTCGAGTTCTTTCATTTTGATTTGGAACTCGAACCTAGCTCGTTCTAGTTCTAAGGGGTCTATTCGTTGTGTTTCTTCTTGAGGGCTAGCCAGACCTGAGGCAACTTCTGAGTGAGGAGGGGTGGTGGATAGTGGTTGAAGTTTCTTGGACATGGGCGTTAATCTGTCAACAGCGGATTCTTTTAAAACTTCTTGTTGAACCAACACTTCAATCACATGATTTTTTAACATTTCCTTAGTCAGTTGCTGTGAAAATGGGATATTGTAATAGTTGGCTATTTCTTTCCATTCTTTCTTCAGGATATTAACACGTAATTTAGCTACGGAAGGATTTTCAATAAAATCCTGAAGATCAAAACCTGAGGTGGCCATTGTTAATAAAAATAGGATAAATTAACTAATGGTCAAAAGCTAAGATAAGTGGATAACCCTAGAAAATATCACGGCAGTGGATAACCAGAAAGTCCCGGAAACTAACCAAGTTATACCTAGGGAAATTACACTTATGATTATTGTTCTTCCGAGAAGATCCTTAGATAAGGACAAGAGACTTGAAAGAGGTAGGGCGTATTACGGCATTAATATAAAGATCCGGATTAACAACCCTGATATACTTGAAAGAGGTAGGGCGTATTACGGCATTAATATAAAGATCCGGATTAACAACCCTGATATACTTGAAAGAGGTAGGGCGTATTACGGCATTATATAAAGATCCGGATTAACAACCCTGATATACTTGAAAGAGGTAGGGCGTATTACGGCATTTATATAAAGATCCGGATTAACAGCCCTGAATGAGATAATGAGAAGAACAATAATGGAGGCTTTATAATTATGGGGTCCTGGTAGAGCGGGGCGTCCCAAGATATCACTTCACTCTAAACTAGTAACTATGGAACAGCCTACTCTGGAGTGAGGGTACGGCATTAAACAGATCCGGATTCTTCCCTACACTCGATAAGACTTACCACACGACTGCCACGTGTAATAACAGGTAAGCCTTATGACACTTGGAACCTATTATCCTACGTCTGTCACTCTTACTATACGGTAATACCAATATATGCACACACATATGAAGGAAACTTTAAACCACCGTAAAGCAATTGTAAACAGAAGTGACTGGGAGGGGTAATTAACACTGAGTAACAAGGGAGGAAGGAATATGGTACTTAAGGTCGTGTCCTGTCACGGTCGCCATTTGTTACGAGTTGGGGATTTAGAATATAGTTATACGTCTACCCAGATCCCAACAGGTAACAACAAAAAAAAACAAAGACAATCGGACATAAAAGGGTAGACAAAGGATGCGAGTTTTCGTTGTATATAATAAAGTACCATAAATTCCTTAACAAAATATTCAGCTTATACACTACCCTTAACCAAACTTAACCTAAACACGAACAGTATATACATAGTAATAAAACATAAAACAATAGTGAAGCAATGTGGAGGGGGGAGAGGCAATACAAGATTACAAATACTTAAGTGAGGAGCTGAGATGGCTGACGAGCAAGGCTGAGTATGGTAGAAGACGGTAAATAGTCACTGTGCCGTAGGTTTCCAGGATAGGTGATCCTGTGGTCGCTTCCCAGAGTGAAGTGTGTCCTCTCCTCGAATTGGAGCTGACAAAGTAGACTGAGGCGGAAGTGACGCAACAACCAGGATATGGAGAAGGGAAACCCGGGAGTGGTAACTAAGACGAGCCATACTCGTGTTTCGTCCCTAGATGGCGTTGCTCGTGGTGCTGGGTAGGTAGATGAAGACAATCGGTGGAGGGGTTCGTAACAACACTATCTGACAAATAGAAAAATATTTCAATGTTTCATAATTCAATTGTTGTTTCAAAAAATATCAATTTGTTTATCAAAAATGTTGTAACAGAAATAACATAATATTTTCTAAGAACATAATGTTTTATACAATGATATAAGTAACTGCGACAATCAATATGCCCTACTTACAATAATTAAAATGTAGAATTCGTCTGGTAGAGTAGGTGCAAGTGCAATGAGAGCAAACCACCGTCTATGATATCTAGAAGGAGAGTGAGCCGGGCGCCTTATCCTGACGCTTGGTACAAGTCAAAACAAGAATTAAGCTGTCCCACACGGAGAGCCTGTTCATGTTCATGTTCTGACATGCATATTGTACACAAGCTATAGAACCATAAAATACTCCATAATCCATGTGCTTACATGAGATTAGTTAATATCAAGTGAATAATTCTAATCAAGTCTCATTAATTTGTTGAAATACTGATATTTGAAACTTTAAGGTATAATTGATGTAGGTGAGGGTTATTTCAATTCATTTTTGTTTGCTAATCTCAAGTTTAGACATAAAGAGGCACAATATTTTGACTACCAAATTTGATTTTTAACATATTGACAAAATTGACACATCCTAGTGTGCCATGCACGGCTCACACAGTCAGACTGAGACTGCCTTGCCATATGGCAGCCTCGGGGCAATGTTGCCACGTAACATGCAGTGTTGCCACGTGATTATATATATAAATGCTACTCGGCACAGTAGCTTATTTACAAGGTTGCTACTCGGCACAGTAGCTTAGATGCATAACCTACACATACCGGAACACTCAGCATGTAAACTTTGTGATAAACCTTTAAAGCATAACACTTGAACACTATATTATTGAATGAGACACTATCAGGTCACCTGGCTTACTGTATCATCAACTTTGTATTTATTACATTGAATCAGCAGTGCTTGAGGACATTCTTGCTGTCTGTCCAAAATTTGCTGCTAGCCCTCACTGATTAAACCTTAAATACAATATGACGTCTACTGTATATGTACTGGCTCTCTTTTGCACACTGTTGGCAAGTACTGGGCATGTACTGGCTCTCTGTTACTGTTGGTAAGTACTGGGCATGTACTGGCTCGGTTACACACTGTTGGTAAGTACTGGGCATGTACTGGCTCTCTGTTACTGTTGGTAAGTACTGGGCATATACTGGCTCTCTGTTACTGTTGGTAAGTAATAGGCATGTACTGGCTCTCTGTTACACACTGTTGGCAAGTACTGGGCATGTACCATATGCGCCCATTGTCGCGATCCCACTACCCTTTATACCTGGGGAGTGAAACCTGCCCCAAGTTATTAACAAATAATGGAACATATAGGGAACACGGCAATAATTATCCCCACAAAAACCTACTCAACTAAATGTACTTGAATAAGTATGAACAAGTTGAAATAAGTAAGTCACAAAAGGGAAGATAATTAATTAATTCAATTTATGTTCTAAAGGGAGTAATGACTAGCAAACATGAATTTAAGGGTGTAAGTAATTGTATATTAAAATAAGAGTGATGCCGGAAGGGTGATAATATACCGTAAGGAGTTAGACCAAACGAATATTACTTAACATAACTATATTACACAGACATACAAAATATATACATACAACAATCCCTCCAAAATAGTTATTTCCTACCAAACAGGAGATTCCTTACCACCAGGATCCCTTCCTAGACCTAACTAAACGTGTCACTAATACCTGATACCCCTAGGGCATTGCAGAAGCCTGGACAAGGCACTAGACAAGGGTCAAGGCTAGAGAACAAATGGACCCGTCTACCATATGCCACGGTTTTTCGCTACTGGGGAAGCGTGCCCACTTGGTGGAGGAGAGCGTCTCATATCACATGATCCAGGACATTTGCTGGATAGTTTATATAATTAATTAATACTACTCTTGATTTGACTTAACAGAGTAAGACAATGATGCATATTAATAACATACATTAATATACAATTAACCTAAGTAACTAAGAACAATAATAATATAATAAGTACAATTAACAAGTTAATAGCTTGTGTGAAATGTAGGTGTGAACATATGCCTCACGCTATGCGAGTTCCCGAGCGCTCAGGCACGTGACACCTCCCCCAAAAAAGTGAGCTTACAACTAACTGGAAGCGAAAATGGATATACAGCTACACAGTGAAAGTAATAACTAACACAATCAGTTTAAATCAATATGAAGCAAAATAATTCATAATTTAAACACAAGGTGCTCAATGACAATAAAACAAAAAATAATTTGCATATAGACATAGTTACTAAATAATCAGACTCGAGAAAGTGCATCAGCCAACACGTTCTCTTTTCCGCGGATATGGGAAATGTTCAAGTTATAGGGCTGAAGTGATAGAGCCCACCTCAAAAGTCTTTGGTTGGTATGTTTCATCTTGTCAACAAAAGTAAGTGGGTTATGATCAGTGAACACTTGAACGGGATAAGCAGTGCTGCCAATATATACCTTGAAGTTTTCTAGTGCCATGATCAGTGATAAAGCCCCCTTTTCAATGGTGGCATAGTTTCTTTGATATTTGTTAAATTTTTTAGAAAAATAGCACGGCGGATGAAGCACTTGATCACTCTCACCCTCTTGCAGAAGTACAGCACCGTCGCCAATTTCACTGGCGTCGACATGGAGAGTGAACTGTTTCTGGAGGTCAGGTGCAAGTAATACAGGAGCATTTGCCAGCAGGGACTTAAGATTCTCAAAAGATTCCTGGCAAGCCGTAGTCCACTTGAAGGTTTTCTTGCCACTCAGCAGATCAGTCATGGGAAAGGCAACGGAGGAGAAGTTTGGACAAAAACGGCGGTAGTACCCCGCCATACCGAGCAAGCTCATCACACTCTTCTTATCGCCTGGCACTGGATACTGTTGAATTGCCTCAATTTTGGCTGCTATAGGCTGGACTTCCCCTTGTCCGACCACATGCCCCAAGAAAGTGACTTGGGCATGGCCGAACTCAGTTTTGACGAGGTTCACCGTCAACTTGCTTGCAGCCAGTATGGAGAAGAGGGCTTGTAGACGACTCATGTGATCTTCCCAGGAACTGCTGAAGACGATGAGGTCGTCTAGGTAACAGCGGACACCTTCCAGACCATACGTGATGAAATTCATGAGGCGTTGAAAGGTTGCAGGGGCGTTCCGCATACCAAACGGAAGGACTGTGAATTGGTACAACCCCTCAGGAGTGACAAAAGCAGAGATGGCCCTGGAGCGTTCAGTCAGTCTTATCTGGTAGTAGCCCTGGAGGAGATCCAACTTGGTCACGTACCTTGCCTGTCCAAGATCGTCGATCACGTCGTCGATGCGTGGCAAGGGATAACCATCGGGTTCAGTGACAGCATTCACCTTGCGATAATCCACACACAGCCGTATTGACCCATTCGGCTTTGGAACTAGAACAACAGGGGATGTCCATGGACTGATGCTGGGTTCGACGAGGCCTAGCTCTTGAAGACGCTGTACCTCGGCTCGCACACACTCCCGCTTGAAGGCATTAAGACGGTAGGGACGCTGTCGGATTGGCTTGGCTCCCCTGGTCTCAACGTCATGCTCCAGCACTGAACAAGAGAGTGGGTAATCACCAACTATAATAAGATACTCCTGTAATAGAGACTTTATATTATTGGCTTGGTCACTAGAGAGATGGCACAACTTAGCACTGGGGTCCTCCAAGATAGTCGAGTTTTTAACTTTTACACTAGACCCATTCATTATTTCAGAAAAACACTGATCTTTATCATCCTTACACTCTGGCACAGTGATACAATTTGGCAAGGATTGTTCAACACAAGCAACTGCTTTTCCCAGGGTTTCGTTACGAACTAATCACATAATTCACGGACCCCTGTTTTTCTAGTACTTCATATGGACCACTGTATTTGGATTTAAAAGGGTGATCATGTAAGGGCAGGAAGGCCAACACCTGTTCCCCCACTTGGAATTCTCTAGGTTTTGCCTGATGGGCCTTATCAAAATGCAGTTTCATTTTCACCTGAGCACCCCTTAAGTTGGACTGGGCAAGTTCTACAGCCAGACGCAACTTCTCCTTGAATTGGACCACATATGAAGCTTAGGGCATCGCGCTCTTATCACTCAACCAACACTCTTTTAACACCTTAAAAGGCCCTCGCGCCTCATGTCCATAGACGAGCTGGAAGGGCGAGAATCCTAGCGACTCTTGTTTTCTGTCCCGAACAGCAAACAAAAGCAGGTCAACTCCCTCGTCCCAATCCTTCCCAGTCTCCAGACAGAAGGTGCGCAACATGAGTTTTAGTGTCTGGTGAAATCGCTCTACCACCCCCTGTGACTGAGGGTGATAGGCCGAAGACCTCAACTGCCGGACTCCCAGGGTTTGCATTACCTGATTTAACAACCGGGAAGTAAAATTGGAACCCTGATCTGACTGCACCACTGTAGGAAGGCCTACTTGAGTGAAGACGTGGGTTAAGGCTTTGATAACATTCTTCGCTGTGATGCGGCGCAAGGGAATGGCTTCAGGATAACGGGTTGCACAATCAATAATGGTTAGCAAGAACTGATGACCACGAGGGGTCTTAGGTAAGGGACCGACACAATCTATGACCACCTTACTAAAGGGCTCTTCAATGACTGGGATAGGCTGCAGAGGGAATGGTTTAACACTGGGGTTCGGTTTCCCCGCTACCTGACAATCATGGCAAGTGCGACAGTAAGAGCTGACGTCTTTCTTCATCCTAGGCCAAA
The DNA here is from genome assembly GCA_958450375.1 of Homarus gammarus. Classification (NCBI taxonomy): domain Eukaryota; kingdom Metazoa; phylum Arthropoda; class Malacostraca; order Decapoda; family Nephropidae; genus Homarus; species Homarus gammarus. Next base: position 67,288 of record CAUDMG010000855.1, read on the forward strand.
AGAACTGGGATAAAATTTTTGCATAGGTCTTCCTAACTCCTAAATGACCACCAACCCCATCATGAGCGATACTAAGTACGTCCTGCCGCAAAGGTTTGGGAATAACAACTTGATGATGAACTAACCAAGGGTGATTGGCAGGAGAATTGGAGGGACGGAACTTCCGCATTAATACACCAGACCTATTGTAGTAGCAATTTGATTCTTGCTCAGCTTCTGTCTCAGTAACTAACCTATTGAGAAAACCTACCACCTCAGGATCCCCTGCTTGTAGCTCAATAAACTTACTCCTAGTGATGGGAGAGGAACCAAAACTAGTGACATCTGGGTTCCTATCTCCATCAGAACTAATCTGGAGGTTATCTGGTTGTGGGAAATCCTCAGAAAATTCACTGAGACCAAGATCAGTATGGTCCGGCTGGATAAGATTATCCTCGGACTTCTCACAGTCCTGGAGGGAAACTTCATCAACTTCACTAGTCTCTTCTACCTCTGTACTGCGGCTCGTGCTACGGGTCACAGCACACGCAGGGAACAACCCTGGAAAGTCTACTTCTAACTGCACAGTATTATTCTCGGCAGTGGGACAAGATGAGATCACAACATTAGGGAACATCATGTCGCCAACGAGGTCATTTCCTATCAATAGAGACCCCCTTCTACAGGTAAGCTATCTACTACTCCTAACGTGACATAGCCTGACTTTATGGATGACCGCAGGTACACTTGACAAAGGGGAATACGCGACCCACCGGTCAAACCGTTCACAAGCACCCAGCTACCAGTATAGCATGAATCCAGGAATAGAGCAGCCTCTTTAGTAGCAAGAGATAAGGCTGAGCCTGTGTCTCTCAAGAGTTTAACAGAAATGGGTTGACTGAATTGATCCAAAGCTAAGGAACCAGGAGAACAAAATGGTTCAAAGGTTGATATCATAGAAGAGGGGGAAGCATCCAGGGTAACAGTCTGACTGAGGGCAGTGACACAGGGCTCCAATAATTTCTCCGATTGCTCGGCCACCCTGACCAAAAGAGCGGGGGATCCTTGGTGAGAGGAATTTCTTTTCTTTAACTTAAGACAGTCGCTGATGACATGTCCTGGCTTCTTACAGTACCTGCAACTAGAGTTTCTCTCACCAGTAGGAGTAGATCCACCTGTCCCATGGACCATGGGCTCACCCGGGGTAGATGATGCAGAACCTGAGGGTCGGGTCGGTATGACAAGAGGCAGGGACCCCGATGTAGATGTTGGTGTGGGCCGCTTGAAGGAAGTGAAGGACTGGGACATGGGAGCATAAGACCTGGAATTTACATTTCTATTAGTTAAGGAATAATGGTCAGCCACTGGACCAGCATCAGCCAGGGTACAGATACCTCTCTGATCCAAGTGTGCTCGAATGTCGCCTGGGATACACTTTCTAACCTCCTCTAGCAGGATTAGTTCAACAAGCTTGTCATGTTCTACATGGGCAGACTCACTTTCAATCCACCTCCGACAAAGGACCTGTTTCTGCCTGAAGAACTTCACAAATGTTTGTTTGTCAGTCTTCCGGCAGTTACGGAACTGTTGCCGGTAGGCTTCAGGAACAAGTTTATAAGCGCTCAAAACCGCGGACTTAAGAAAGGCATAGTCTAGACATTGATCCTCAGAGAGGGCAGAAAACACATCTAATGCTTTACCAGTGAAAGATCTATAGATAAGATGAGACCATTGAGAAACAGGCCACTTGTTAAGTCGGGCAATTTTCTCAAAAAGAGAGAAGAACTTGTTTGGTTCGTCCTCATTAAATTTAGGAACACTGTTGAGACATTTGTCTGCACTGAAAGTTGAAGTATTACTACCCTGAGCCAAACCTCGTTGTTTGAGAGTTTCCAGCTCCACCTCGAGTCTCTTGAGTTCAACTTGTAAGGCCAAATTACTTGGTGTAACAATTTCCTCTGAATTTCCTGATGGTTGGGCTATGATTTCATTGTCAATAAGGTAGTTGAGGACAGCCTCTTCTAACCTAGCCTTATTCATGGAAGAGCGGCCTTCTACTTCATAATAAGCAGCGAGGGATTGCCACTCCGCCTTAGTAAGCCCCTTCAGTACTTCGGCTGAAGGTGAAGCCAAAAAGCTTTCCAGGTCAAACATGTTGAACTCAAAATCGAGTAGCGAAAAAAAAGTAACCGTGGCAGCTAAGCTAACTAGCTAGCTAATTAATAATATCAAAATGCAATCAACTGTGAAACACAGCAAGGGATTAACCAAACACCTGGTACACAAGATAAGGGTTAACTCACCAGTAGCTTAAGCAATAACAGGAGCAATATAAATGAACACTGTGAACACAGCAACTTGCATCCAAAAATACTTAGCGATGAAACAACACCTGGCGAGTAACAACACTTGATATGACACAACAATGGTGGTTAGCTCCCGGACACAGGCCCCCACTTGTCGCGATCCCACTACCCTTTATACCTGGGGAGTGAAACCTACCCCAAGTTATTAACAAATAAAGGAACAAATAGGGAACACGGCAATAATTATCCCCACAAAAACCTACTCAACTAAATGTACTTGAATAAGTATGAACAAGTTGAAATAAGTAAGTGACAAAAGGGAAGATAATTAATTTATTCAATTTATGTTCTAAAGGGAGTAATGACTAGCAAACATGAATTTAAGGGTATAAGTAATTGTATATTAAAATAAGAGTGATGCCGGAAGGGTGAAAATATACCGTAAGGAGTTAGACCAAAAGAATATTACTTAACATAACTATATTACACAGACATACAAAATATATACATACAACAATCCCTCCAAAATAGTTATTTCCTAGCAAACAGGAGATTCCTTACCACCAGGATCCCTTCCTAGGCCTAACTAAATGTGTCACTAATACCTGATACCCCTAGGGCATTGCAGAAGCCTGGACAAGGCACTAGACAAGGGTCAAGGCTAGAGAACAAATGGAGACGTCTACCATATGCCACGGTTTTTCGCTACTGGGGAAGCGTGCCCACGCAGTGGAGGAGAGCGTCTCATACCACTTGATCCAGGACATTTGCTGGATAGTTTATATAATTAATTAATACTACTCTTGATTTGACTTAACAGAGTAAGACAATGATGCATATTAATAACATGCATAAATATACAATTAACCCAAGTAACTAAGAACAATAATAATATAATAAGTACAATTAACAAGTTAATAGCTTGTGTGAAATGTAGGCGTGAACATATGCCTCACGTTATGTGAGTTCCCGAGCGCTCAGGCATGTGACACCATAGATTTTCTATTCGATTACAATCGGCTCCTTTAGGGGGCCAGTCCAATAGAATAATCTGCGGGTGCGCCTCAAACCAACGCTTGACTGCCCGACTTGTATGTGTTGGACTGCGGTCTTGCACCATACATATAGGCTGTGGGTGTGGGCTGTTGAATGGGATGTTGAGGATAAAACGAGGGAGGCAGTGAGGAGTACACGCACATAATGTGTGGGAGGGAATAAGGAGGAGGCCGAGCACCTGCAGCAATCTGGTAGATTCCATGCCCACGAGATTGCATGAAGTTATAGGAGCAGATTGAGGTTGGACACGGTATTAACCTATGAGCACGGGGTGTCTCAGTTGTAGTAGTCTTGCCTCGGGATCCTGTAGTCAGGAATTAAATCTCCGCCCACGACGGTGACTTGTCGGGGGAGGCGGGTGAGTTAGCTCTCTGGTTTAACCTCGTTGGGGCCACATAGACTTCGTTTCCTAACTCTAGGGGAATTTGTCCAGGTATTTTACTATGTGGTCTTACGTCACTTCACATAAATATGCTTACAAAATCTATGCATAACTCTTGGGAATCTGTTCAGACATTAAATATATGTTATATACTACAATAATCCCATAGATATGCTTACAATATTTATGCAAAATAAATGTGAAAAATATTTTTGGAGTTTCAATTAACCAATAGTCATGCCTACGAAACTACCTTTATGCTCTAAGTGCATGTATGTGTTAAATAACGAGTAACTAATCCACATTATTTTGGTAAATATATAAGTGAAAAGCAAGCGCTTTGGCCATATGGATATAGTTACACGGAAGAAGGGAAATAAGGATGGACCATGGTTTTGATGGAAACAATGTGCTCTGGGACGATGCTCACAATGACGAATGGGAGAAACCTCTTTATGAAGCATCTTACCAACTAAGGATGAAGCTTAATGTTACAGACACACACACACACACACACACACACACACACATACACATAGTGTAACTTTATGTGACGCGTTGTCTGACTGGGGTGGCTTTGAACGAACCATACACTTGATATTACAATTTATGTATCTTTCCTGTCCATGACTTACAACAATAATTGTAGGGTAAAAGTTACAATATTATATTAATAACACTGTCATGTATTGATACGATGACTAGTTACCAAGATACAGAGCACGATGAACATAATATGATAATGATAGTGAAACCTGGAAGGGTTCATATCATAACTTGTGTGTTCGTGCGTATGTTGCCACGTGAGATTTAGTGTGGGCCTCCATGTGCCCAGGTGGGATGGTCAAAGTATTACACTATAAGTGTGTCAAATGAGGAGTGACTTATCCACATGTAATTTAACGTTTTTGAATATGTAGTTAAATTAAACACGATTTTTCATATAGTTATACGAATGATGCGGAAATAAAAGATATAGGTGGGGTGTGGTGGAAGCATCGTGGTCTGGCACACACACAAGCGTTATAAACGTTGTGTGGAGTTACTGGGTGGTTTGAAAGTGTTTATTTCCATTCATACTTTCGTAACTACAACCTATTGTAATTTTTCTTCTTGTTCATATATAGTGAAGATTATGCAGAGTATAAACTGCCATATACAATACTTATACATAATGTCATCTATACAGCCGTACTATGAGTGTGTGTGATCGTGTTGTGTTGACTCGTGATAGTTAGAGTGGGCCCCCATCCAGAAAGAACGCTGTACTAACCTCCACCACTTACCCAGGTGGGCTGGAGATTATGGTTTCCGAGTGTACATGAGAATTGATATAGTTACTAAGTGCAAAAAAGTGGATACAATCTTAATATGTCGGCTACCTTGCCATTAGAGATGAAGTGTTGTGCCATTGCACACACAGTGTGCTTGGACCTGTCCCTAAGGGGTTCTATCTTCACACAGTCGAGGACAGAGTGACCAAGTGTGTGGCTTTATGTCTGGCCACACACTTTACATTTAGTCTTGTTTACATCTGCTTGAGGAACATACTGCCAAAGGTACATACAGTATATCATAACCTTAGTCTAGCTGTTACAACAACTAGTGATCTTGTTACTTGTTCCATAACATACTGCCAGAGGTACTTATATCATAACCTTAGTCTAGCTGTTACAACAACTAGTGATCTTGTTACTTGTTCCATAACATACTGCCAGAGGTACTTATATCATAACCTTAGTCTAGCTGTTACAACAACTAGTGATCTTGTTACTTGTTCCATAACATACTGCCAGAGGTACTTATATCCTAACCTTAGTCTAGCTGTTACAACATCAAGTGATCTTGTTACTTGTTCCATAACATACTGCCAGAGGTACTTATAACATAACCTTAGTCTAGCTGTTACAACATCTAGTGATCTTGTTACTTGCTCCATAACATACTGCCAGAGGTACATATACCCTAACCTTCGTCTAGCTGTTACAACATCTAGTGATCTTGTTACTTGCTCCATATACATGTTTCACTTGATACATCTCATCATGGTAAACTATGGATCGATTAGTGCCTCTTTCCACTTGTCTACTTGCGTCAAACTCATAAAGAAGTTGTTTCCTAAATACAGTTTTAAGGATTCTTTTTGACAGACCCAAATTGTATTCAACGGTGTCTTTGTTAGACGCGAGTTTGGCGAGGACATCTTACAGTAAACATCAACAGCTTGCAGTGAACATCAACATCTTACAGTAAACATCGACATCTTACAGTAAACATCAACATCTTGCAGTAAACATCAACTTCTTGCAGTAAACATCAACATCTTACAATAAACATCAGCATCTTACAGTAAACATTAACATCTTACAGTAAACATCAGCATCTTCCAGTAAACATCAACATCTTACAGTAAACATAAACATCTTGCAGTAAACATCAACATCTTACAGTAAACATCAACATCTTGCAGTAAACATCAACATCTTACAGTAAACTTTAACATCTTACTGCAAACATCAACATCTTACAGTAAACATTAGCATCTTGCAGTAAACATCAACATCTTACAGTAAACATAAACATCTTGCAGTAAACATCAACATATTACAGTAAACATCAACATCTTGCAGTAAACATCAACATCTTACAGCAAACATCAACATCTTACAGCAAACATCAACATTTACAGTAAACATCAACATCTTACAGTGAATAATAGACATCTTGCAGTAAACATCAACATCTTACAGTAAACATCAACATCTTACAGTAAACATCAACTTCTTGCAGTAACCATGAACATCTTACAGTAAACATCAACATCTTACAGTAAACATCGACATCTTTCAGTAAACATCAACATCTTACAGTAAACATCAACATCTTACAGTAAACATCGACATCTTTCAGTAAACATCAACATCTTGCAGTAAACATCAACAAAGCGACTTAGCAGTGTAAAAAGTTGTGTTCAGTAACGCGACAATCCAGCGCACATGAAAACACTATACCCGGCTACACCATACCTGCCCACACTATACCCGGCCACACCACACCTGGCCACACTATACACGGAAACACCACACCCTCTCTAGCACCTATGTATCCACCAGTAGCACCACTACAAAATACAGTTACCTTCAATACACAATACAGTTTCCTTCACAACACAATACAGTTACTTCACTACACAATACAGTTACCTTCACTACACAATACAGTTACCTTCACTACACAATACAGTTACTTTCACTACACAATACAGTTACTTCACTACAAAACAGTTACTTCACTACACAATACAGTTACCTTCACTACACAATACAGTTACTTCACTACACAATACAGTTACTTCACTACACAACAACTTTACTTCACTCTAGTACAGTTACTTTCACTACACAATACAGTTACTTTACTACACAATAGAGTTACTTCACTACACAGTACAGTTACTTCACTACACAATACAGTTACCTTCACTACACAATAGTTACCTTCACTACACAATAGTTACCTTCACTACACAATACATTTACCTTCACTACAATACAGTTACTTCACGACACAATACAGTTACTTTTACTACACAATAGTTATCTTCACTACACAATACAGTTACCTAAACTACAATACAGTTACTTCACTACTCAATACAGTTACATCACTACACAATGCAGTTACTTCACTACACAATACAGTTACCTTACTACATAATACAGTTACTTCACTACACAATACAGTTACTTCACTACACAATACAGTTACTTCACTACTCAATACAGTTACTTCACTACTCAATACAGTTACTTCACTACACAATACAGTTAATTCCCTACACAATACAGTTACTTCACTACACAATACATTTACTTCACTACACAATGCAGTTACCTTCACTACACAATAACGTTACTTCACTACAGTACAGTTACCTTTACTACACAATACAGTTACCTTCACTACACAATAGAGTTACTTCACTACACAGTACAGTTACTTCACTACACAATACAGTTACCTTCACTACACAATAGAGTTACTTCACTACACAGTACAGTTACTTCACTACACAATACAGTTACCTTCACTACACAATAGTTACCTTTACTACACAATAGGGTGTGTCAATTTTGTCAACATGTTAAAAATCAAATTTGGTAGTCAAAATATTGTGCCTCTTTATGTCTAAACTTGAGATTAGCAAACAAAAATGAATTGAAATAACCCTCACCTACATCAATTATACCTTAAAGTTTCAAATATCAGTATTTCAACAAATTAATGAGACTTGATTAGAATTATTCACTTGATATTAACTAATCTCATGTAAGCATATGGATTATGGAGTATTTTATGGTTCTATAGCTTGTGTACAATATGCATGTCAGAACATGAACATGAACAGGCTCTCCGTGTGGGACAGTTTAATTCTTGTTTTGACTTGTACCAAGCGTGAGGATAAGGCGCCCGGCTCACTCTCCTTCTAGATATCATAGACGGTGGTTTGCTCTCATTGCACTTGCACCTACTCTACCAGACGAATTCTACATTTTAATTATTGTAAGTAGGGCATATTGATTGTCGCAGTTACTTATATCATTGTATAAAACATTATGTTCTAAGAAATTATTATGTTATTTCTGTTACAGCATTTTTGATAAACAAATTGATATTTTTTGAAACAACAATTGAATTATGAAACATTGAAATATTTTTCTATTTGTCAGATAGTGTGAAGATGTCAAAATTGAAGACAAGAAGTCAGTTGTCAACCCACTTGAGCCTGCTAGTTGGTAAAGGGAAGGAGCTTCCTGTATCAGAACTTCCAACAGTGAGAGACATGCTAAGATTAGGGTTACTCCTTCGAGAAAAAAATGCAAAGGACAGAAGGAACTATACAGATAAAGAACTCATAAATGACATGATAGTCCCTCTTCTGCATCAATGGACAAAAGCTAATGCACTATTCAAACCACCTGTGATTAATCAGTGTCGAACTATTGAGCTAAAACTAACGAAATTATGGCACAAAGCAGTTGAAACATCACTTGGTAAAGGAAACTTGGCCAGGAAAAATGAATTTCTGCACACACTTGATACTCTGTTTGACATTTTGACCTGCAAGTGCTCCATACAATTATGTTCTGAATCCAACTGTTCTCACTCAGGTAAGAGAGAAAATAATTCCCACATTGATTGTGGTTGTCCTCGTGAAAAGAAGATCCCTGTTTTAGAGCTTGAATTTATAAAGGCACAGAGGACAAAGGCAGAAGGCCAAGGAAGTATGCAAATGGGTTCAATAGATTATTCAGAAACAAAGAAGCAGATTGCTAATGCCAAGAAGAGAGAACAAATCCGAGAGAGGGAACAAAAGAAGAAAATGAAGAGTGAAGAAGCCATCCAAAGAGAGGAAGAGCTGTGTCAAGATGTTTATCACTTCTTTGATAGTTCTTCTGATGAACAGGAAGCAACATCAGATGATAGTTCCAAAGAGCCATCTGAACCTTTACCAAAGAAAATGAAATACAACACAAGAAATATTTCAAACATTGCTTTAGCTAGTATTCGCCACCATGCTGGACTTCGTGAGGCTGCAGAAATTGCAACTGCCGCTTGGATAGATGCAGGCCTCATCAGCCGAGAGGATGTATCTTTGGTGATAGATCATAATAAAATTAGAAGAGCACAAGAAAAAATAATGAAGGAAATATCTGATCAGCATGAAAAAGATTTAAGCGAGGGAGGGCTCTCCTGTCTTTTGTTTGATGGAAGAATAGATGACACAAAAGTTTTGCTAGAAGTAGAGGGAGTGAACAGAAAGTTTCCAGGTCTCATCAAAGAAGAACACTACTCTGTCTGTTCTGAGCCTGGTGGTCGGTTTTTGTTTCACTTTGCTCCCGAAACTGAAGTAGAAGGGAAGAAACATGCAGAGGTCATTGCTGATCATATTTTATGTTGGGTTCAGGAGAGAGGACTTGGCAGTTCACTGCAGGCTGTTGGTGGAGATTCAACTGCAGTGAACACCGGATGGCAGGGGGGTGTAATGACGCATTTAGAGAAAAAACTAGGAAGAAGACTTGTTTGGATTGTATGTGATTTACATACAGGCGAGCTACCTCTTCGTCATCTCATCCAGGAACTTGATGGTCCTACAAAGAGCAACAACAAGTGGTCAGGTCCCCTTGGCATCATGCTGGATGAAGCAACACAACTAGAAATAAATACAACCTTTCCAAAGGTCGAAGTTGGCCCTCCCCTTCCGGCGTTGTCTGAAGGAGTCATCAAAGATCTCAGCACAGATCAATCCTATGCTTATCGTATTGCCCAAGCAATAAGATCAGGAGAAGTGCCTCAGTCATTGGCTCTCTTGGAGATTGGACCTGTCAGTCACAGCCGTTGGTTAACTACAGCTCTTCGTTTCTGCAGGATTTGGATTTCCAAACACGAATTGAAGGGCAAAGTGCTGAAGAATTTGAGGTTAATTGTTGAATTTATTATTGGAGTTTATCTTCCCCAGTGGTTTAGTGTGAAACTTAATCCTATGTGGGTGGATGGGCCCAATCACCTTTTGTTTCAATTGCAGCTAGTAAGAACACAGAGGAAGGTAGTGAGGGACATCGTGTTACCTGTGGCAAGAAGGTCCGCTTGGTATGCTCGATCAGAAGCAGTTTTGCAAGCAATGCTTTGCAGTCAATGTACCAATCTCCGAACCGAGGCTGTAGAAGTCATTCTAAAGATTAGAGGAACGCTAATAGATGACGACCAGTTGGGAGACTGTTCGTTTCATTCAAGAAAAGTTCCCCCAATAAACGTCAATGCCACCAAATTGTCAGAATTGGTTGACTTGAGTTTGGAAGTCTTAGAGCCACCATTGACAACAAGTCTAACTAGCCAAGAATTGAGAAACCTTAAAGAGACTCCAATGCAGGTGCCGAAGTGGCCTTCCCACACTCAAAGTGTGGAGAGATGTGTGAAAATGGTCACAGAAGCAGCGGGCCATGTTTACAGCCACGAGAGGCGAGAAGGTTACATCAAAGCACAAATAGCAAGCAGACTACTGATGACAAGAAACCAAAGCAAAGAGAGTATGAAGGCATTGGTTACTTTCAAATAGACTACGGATAATAAAATATAATAATTTGAAACTTGAAACAGTAACATGTGTGCAAACGCTGGTTATGTTATAAATTCACAAATATGTACATTTAAAAATCCATTTGATGTAGGTAGGACTTATTATAAAAAAAAATTTATGCCAGAATATTGTTTTGCATGCTTAAAGACTACAATAAATTGCTACCAAATTACTCGATTTTCAATTTAGCCAGTTCACCCCCTAAATTGACACACCCTACTACACAATAGTTACCTTCACTACACAATACAGTTACCTTACTACACAATACACACAGTTCCTACCTATTTTTAATTAATAAGTTAACCAGTATTTTTACCACGAGTCAGTCATCATGTTTGTGAGTTATTAAATAACTATAATAATGTTTCCTGTAGGATAGAAAATTATCAAGCGTTGGGTAAATAAGTAAGGTATCAAAGAGTTACCCTGGAGCGAATTAGATGGCACTTGGGACAGGAAGCAATTTAACAAGCTTGGGTCCGGTGCTTATGGCCATAGTACGTTAATTATTTACAAAAAGTTAACTCTGGTGATGAAAATGTTCATCACTAATTATGCAGATTACTTAAGTGAGTTGAAGGCACTGTGGGCCAACCAAGACGAGGGCATATAGAAGATGTATGGCGTTTGCGTTGAAAAAAAGATTTTGGTTTCCTATAATGCTGGCCGCAGTCTTTCGCGTGCGGTCAAACGGAAACAGCTGACATTGAGAAGATCAACGCACATAATGGAACAACTTATGACAACGACGAGCAGAATGTTAAAGCGCAAATACTGCCATAATGATATTAGTTTAAGAAACATTTGTGTGAAGAGGATACGAACGAATGAGCCTGTAGCAACGTTAATAGACTTAGGCTGCAGTACGCTTACAGGAAAGCGGATTTGTCCACGCCATAGACAATCAGCCACCCGTCGGCACCCCAACACGGCTCCAGAATTACTCCACTCCAAAAAATGTTCTGAGGCGTCCGAGGTATTTTCCTTAGCGCGCACGGCCGAAACGATACGCCCAAGCTATAAATAATACCCAGAGGTCTTCAAGAAGTGGGTAAAACAGGGCCAGAATTATGAGCCACAGAACCGGCCGTCCTTAGGCAGTGGGATGAATGCCGTGAGGCAAGCTAAACGCTAACTTCTTGAGGACGATAAGTGGAGAGCTATTAAAGGCGATTATAGCCCCAGCTACACTAGCTCTTAGACATGATTTACCATCCTGGTAAACGTGAGAGCGGACAGTGCGGCTCTTAACGCAGGGCTCAAGTCCTCAATCCACAACGATTGTATGAGTATGGAAACACAGAAGAAGGTAAAGCATTCCACACTTAGGCTGTGTGAAGAAAGAAGGATGTACTATAACGGGTTCCTTGTTGCTGCTGTTACTTGTTGCTACATGTAGCAGGCAGCTATTAAACAGGGAGGTACTACCGCCTGGGAAGATATTGGAAGCATAATCGTAGGCCCTGCAGCCATATGTGACCACGTCTCATGTTGATGATCTGACTTTCTGCCACATTTCTCTTACCTTGACAACACAACATATTGTTACGAGTTGGGGATTTAGAATATAGTTAAAAGTCTACCCAGATCCCATCAAGCAATAACAATACAAAACAATGACAATCGGACTCTAAAAGGGTAGACAAAGGATGTGAGTTTTTGTTGTGTATAATAAAGTACCATAAATCCCTTAACAAAATATTCAGCTTTCTATAATTTACCTTTAATCATACTTAACCTAAACATTAACAGTATATACATATTTATACAACATACAATAATTTGAAGCAGGGTGGAGGTGGGGAGGCAATATAAGATTACAAATACTTAAGTGCGGAGCTGAGATGGCTGACGAGTAAGGCTGAGTATTGTAGAAGACGGTAGGTAGTCACTGCGCCGTAGGTTTCCAGGATAGGTGATCCTGTCGTCACTTCCCAGAGTGAACTGAACTTTCCTCGATCTGTATCTGATGAGGAAGACTTGTAGGAGGTGACGCAACAACCAGGATATGGAGAAGGGAAACCCCAGAGTGGTAAGTAAGACTAGTCATACTCGGGTGTCGTCCCTAGATGGCGTTGCTCGTGGTGCTGGGTAGGTAGATCAGGACAATAGATGGCATGGTTCGTAACACACCCCCCCTCCAAAGACCTCCGCAGCGCGGGCGCGAAGGAGGTGATCACCTGGTGCGTTTGGAGAGTAGCTGCTGCATTTCCACTGGAACACGGGAGAAGGAGTTCGCAATCAGGTTGTCCACCCCCTTTATGTGCCTGACTTGTAGATTATAGGGCTGGGTGAGGATAGCCCGGCGGAGGATTCGCTGGTTGGAGGTCTTGTTGGTTTGGATGAACGTGAGTGGGTTATGGTCGGTGAAGACTAGGGTTGTTTGTGGGCAAGACTGGAGGTAACATTCAAACTTCTTTATTGCCAACACCAGAGCCAGGGCCTCCTTCTCTATGGTCGAGTAGTTGGTCTGATGTTTTTTCAACTTGGCGGAGTAGTATGCCACAGGGTGAAGGACATCAGTGGTTGGGTCGGGTTGTAGGAGCACAGCCCCCACTCCGACACCGCTAGCGTCGATTTGCAGATGGATGGGCAAGGTGTAGTCAGGGGGGTGGACTACAGGCTTGGAGGCAAGGAAGGCTTTGAGGCGGTGGAAAGACTGGTCGCACCTCTGGTTCCAGATGTAAGGGACCGCAGAACTGGTAAGGTCTGTGAGGGGGTCCGGCCACGCTGGAGAAGTTACTGCTGCAGAACCGACGGTAGTAGCCGCACATCCCCAGGAAGTGCATGAGTTCCTTCCTCGTCCTTGGAGTGGGGGAAGGACAAGATGGCTTTAACATTTGCGTCCTTGAGTCTCACCATACCATGCCCCACGATATGTCCCAGGTAAGTCACTGAGGCCCAACCAAAAGCACATTTAGCCAGGTTTATGGTGAATCCAGTCTTTTGCAGTCGTGCGAACAGTATCTCCAAACGCACCAGATGTTCGTCCCAGCCGTCCGACACCACCACCAGGTCATCCAGGTAGGCGAACGTCCCATCTAGGTCCTGAATCAGGTAATTGATTGCCCTCTGGAATGTGACCGGAGCATTAGAAAAGCCAAACGCCATAACCAAATGTTGAAAAAGACCAAATGGAGTTATAAATGCTGAGATTATTTTTGCCCTATCCGTGAGTCTCACTTGATAATATCCTTTCAACATGTCCACCGTAGACATAAATTTTGCACAGCCTATGCTGTCTATTATATCTTCAATCAAAGGTAAAGGGTAGGAGTCTGAGACAGTGACCTGGTTCACTTTACGATAATCGGTACAGAAACGAAAAGTGCTATCGGGTTTTTGAATGAGAAGGCAAGGTGAAGCCCAGGGGGAGGTACTAGGCTCAGCTAAGTTATGTTTTAACAAAAAATCTACCTCCGTTTTCATAATCTCTCTTTTTTGTGGATTTAGTCGATATGCTGATTGCCTCATGGGTTGTACATCATCTGAGATTAGCTTAATATCATGTTTAAGTATATTGCAAAACCCTGGGAGGTCTGACGTGACTTTAGGAAATGTTGATAATAACTTAGTGAGATCTTTTGCTTGAGATGGATTCAGAACAGAAAAATACTCATCCAAGTTGTTGAGTATGTGACTGTTAGCAGGGTTTTCTTAAGGTAGAGGGAAGTCTAAATTCTCCAATAGATCCATGTCTTCTATCTCCGGCTCCGGCCCTGACAAAACCGTATGCAATACAGGTAGGCTCATAGCCTCTGGGATGTCTTCCTCTGACTGCCTGGAATGGTAAAGTTTCATGAGATTAATGTGAACAAGCTGTGAATCTTTTCTGCGATCAGGAGTATGGACTATATAGTTGAGGGGAGATAGTTTATTAGCAACTATATAGGGACCAGTAAACTTGCTTTTAAGGGGAGAGCCTGGAATGGGTAGAAAGAGTAACATTTTGTCACCTGGAGAAAATGATCTTTCAACTAATTTAGGTTGGGACTTCACCATTTTTTCTTGGACTTTTTTTAAGTTTGACTGAGCAATGGTTCGGACTTCAGTTAATTTGTCCCGTAAAGTGTCAATGTATTGGGAAACTGTTGCGGGCTTAATAGATGGAGTGTCAAACCACTGCTCCTTTACTATTTTAAGGGGTCCCCTAATTTGTCTCCCATATAGTAACTCGAACGGGGATAAACCCAATGACTCCTAGGGACATTCCCCGATGGCAAAGAGTAACAAGTCTATGCTTTCATCCCATTCCTTTTGGTTTTCTATACAGTATTTTTTGAGCATTGATTTGAAAGTTTGATGGAACCGTTCCAAGCAACCTTGGGAGTGTGGGTGGTAAGCCGAAGATGTACAATGGTCCACAATGAGGTCTTTCATCACCTGTTTGAACAAAGATGGATCAGATTGTTGGGTTTTAATGAGCTCAACCTTACTAATGGTCTTATTGTACAGATCTTCTGTGGGTAGGAAGATATTGGAGGTGGTTTTGAATGAAGAGGGGCCCATTTCGCACACTCTGTGACCGGGTGACAGCACAAGATGGGAAAAGGTGAGGAGTAGTTTCTTCAAGGTCAGTGGTGGAGTTGACAGGTAAGGGAGAGTCGACTGTCTTTATGTTGGGAACCACTAGATCTCCTACCAAGTCATTACCCAATAATAAATGAATGCCGCTCACAGGCATTGGATCTTTCCTAATGGCTATTTGCACTTCCCCAGTAATCAAGGGACATTGGAGGTGCACTTTAGCTAAGGGATAGGAAGAATGGGATGAGAGATCTGAAATTAGAACACTCATTAGTAAATGCGGTAGATATATCAGGAATGACGTTAAACAGGAGGATACATTGTGCTGCGCCCGTATCACGTAGTATACGAATAGGGAAAGAATGAGGCCCCTCTATGATTGAAATTTTTCCTTCATAGGTAAATGAAGAGAAGAGATCCTGATGGGGCCTTTCCACATTGGTGATTGCTATTGGTTTGGATTTGGGATCCAGGGAACTACTTTTAGAAGTTCGACACTTTGGGTGTTTACAAGACTGGATCGTATGGCCTGGTTTTTTACAGTAAGAACAATAAAACTTGGTTGCATCAGGGGGGGTAGGTGTGGGACCTTTCGACCTACCACTCACGCCCCCAAGGTTATCATCAGAGGAGGACCTAACATGCCGGAAAGTACCACGTTCCCTACGGCACAGTGACCCCACCAGCAAGGCGTACGCATCAGCCAGCTCAGCCGCACGCCCTAAATTAACCTCTCCACGCTCCTCCACATGCTTCAAGATGTGAAATGGTATCTTGCTCTTCCACTCCTCCAGGACTACCAAGTTTAACAAATCCTGAGGTGGCCATTAAGAAAACCTAGATAAATTAATTAATGGTCAAAAGATAAGAAAAGTGGATTACCCTAGAAAATATCACGGCAGTGGATAACCAGAAAGTCCCGGAAACTACCCAAGTTATATCTAGGGAAATTACACTTATGAATATTGTTCTTCTGATAAGATCCTTAGATAAGGATAAGAGACTTGAAAGAGGAAGGGCGTATTACGGCATTAATATAAAGATCCGGATTAACAACCCTGAGTAAACAGGAAGGGCGTATTACGGCATTAATATAAAGATCCGTATTAACAACCCTGAGTAAACAGGAAGGGCGTATTACGGCATTAATATAAAGATCCGGATAAACAACCCTTGGATACTTGAAACAGGAAGGGCATATTACGGCATTTATATAAAGATCCGGATTAACAACCCGTGAGTAAACAGGACGGGCGTATTACGGCATTAATATAAAGAGTTACTTGAATTATTGACCCTGAATGAGATATTGAGAAGAACAATAATTTAGGCTTTATAATTAAGGGGTCCTGGTAGAGTGGGGCGTCCCAAGATATCACTTCACCCTAAACTAGTGACTATGGAACAGCCTACTCTGGAGCGAGGGTACGGCATTAAACAGATTCGGATTCTTCTCTACACTCGATAAGACTTACTACACGACTGCCTATGTGTAATAACAGGTAAGCCCTATGACACTTGCAACCTAATATCATACGTCTGTCACTCTTACTGTATGATAATACCAATATATGCACACACATATGAAGGGACTTTAAACCACTGTAAAGCAATTGTGAACAGAAGTGACTGGGAGGAGTAATTAATAAGGAGTAACAAGAGGGGAAGGAATATGGCACTTTATGTTGGGTCCTGTCACGGTCGCCATTTGTTACGAGTTGGGGGATTTAGAATATAGTTAAAAGTCTACCCAGATCCCAACAGGCAACAACAATAAAAAAACAAAGACAATCGGACTATAAAAGGGTAGACAAAGGATGTGTCTTTTTGTTGTGTATAATAAAGTACCATAAACCCCTTAACAAAATATTCAGCTTTCTAGAATTTACCCTTAACCATACTTAACCTAAACATTAACAGTATATACATATTTATACAACATACAATAATTTGAAGCAAGGTGGAGGTGGGGAGGCAATATAAGATTACAAATACTTAAGTGCCGAGCTGAGATGGCTGACGAGTAAGGCTGAGTATTGTAGAAGACGGTAAGTAGTCACTGTGCCGTAAGTTTCCAGGATAGGTGATCCTGTGGTCACTTCCCAGAGTGAACTAAACTTTCCTCGATCTGGATCTGATGAGGAAGACTTGTAGGAGGTGACGCAACAACCAGGATATGGAGAAGGGAAACCCCAGAGTGGTAAGTAAGACTAGTCATACTCGGGTTTTGTCCTTAGATGGCGTTGCTCGTGGTGCTGGGTAGGTAGATCAGGACAATAGATGGCGTGGTTCGTAACAATATAAACTTTAACAGCACAACACATATACTTTGAAAACTTATATACAATGACAACATACCATGTATACTTTGACAACAACACAAACTTTGACAACACAACACACACACACACACACACACACACACACACACTCACTACTACTTTGCTGTCACTCGGAATCGAGTATGACGATCATCCAGCTATGATAAAATGATACGAGTTGTGTGAGTTCTGAGGTGACTAAAGAGGCCGGTACGGAACCGGCGGAGCCGATCGCAGATGTCAGCATCTCTGCCAACTCTGGCATTGAAGTCACCAAGGAGCACAACCTTATGACGTGAGTGAATCAGTGGTGACTCAGAGCGTCATGAAGCGCTCGCTGATCCCACTAGGCATTTCAGTTAGCCTGTATAGGATGCATTAGCAGATTGCAAAGCCAACTCCATAAATGCTGTTTCTCTCCGCAGCAAACTTACTCTTCCAGAAGAAGGTGTAGCCAGACCCCCGTTCTGTGAGTTGGCCCTCATCTGGGAGCCGGGACTCACTGATGGCTGCTATGTTGACGTTATACCTCGCCAGCTCTTTTGCCACAAGGGCAGTTCTTCTTTCAGGACGCTCATATGTGCCAGTATCCAGAAGGGTCCTGACACACACACATACACACCCGGACAGTCAAATAAGACATCCATTGAGTTACCTGAAGAAACCAATAACACTACAGGTAAATAAATGCAATGAATAGTAGTAGCAACAGCAGCATTATGTAATAGTTACAACAAGCAACAGCAGCAACAAGTAACACAACAAGAAGTAACACAGCAACAAGTAGCAGCAGCGGCAAATAACATCAGCAACAAGTATCCCAGCAACAAGTAACGCAGTAACACTTAATAGCAGCAACAAGTAAGAGTAACAACAAGTAATAGCAGCAAAAGGAAACAGCAGCAACTAGTAATAATAAGTAACAGCAGCAACAAGTAAGAGTAACAACAGCAACATGTAACAGCAACAAGTAAGAGCAACAACAAGTAACAGCAGCAACAAGTAAGAGTAACAACAAGTAACAACAGCAAAAGGAAACAGCAGCAACTAGTAATAATAAGTAACAGCAGCAACAAGTAACAGCAGAAACAAGTAAGAGTAACAACAGCAACATGTAACAGCAACAAGTAAGAGCAACAACAAGTAACAGCAGCAACAAGTAACACCAAAAAGTAACAGCAGTAACAAGTAGGAGCAATTTAGGAGGAGGGAATTTAGTGAATGGAGAAGGCGCGTCTAGTGAATGACTTGGCTGAGGAAGGGGGAAGGGGAGAGGGAGAGAGGAGGAAGTCTGGTGAAGGAGACGGTGAGTGTATACTAACCACGGTAGGTTACGCGCTGTGAGGGGCTCCCTGATCGAGAGAGGGAGGTGGGGTAAGGAGGGAAGGGGGGGTTATGCTTCGGCCAGGGCCCAGGGAGGGGGACAGACGAGATTACACATATTTTATTTTTTTATTATTATTTATTGTGCAACCCCCCCCCCCCCCCCACATCCTTGTGTAAGGTGAAGCGCAGAAGCGTTTACCGGGCCCAACAGGGCAGCATACTAAGTTCATGCTTGCCTTTATGTCTCATGAGTTAAGGGCATAGAAGTCTGAAGAGTCAAGTTATTGGAAGCTCCAACAACTTGTCCCTGAATACGAATTCGCAACTTTCGATTTACACCAGGTACCTACTGTGCTGCTAGATGAACAGCCATGTTACCTGGGGGAACACGAGTCATTAACTACAGGTGTGTTTGTGACGTAAGCCATGTTACCTGTGGAACACGATTCGTTAACTACAGGTGTGTTTGTGACGTAAGCCATGTTGCCTGGGGGAACACGAGTCGTTAACTACAGATGTTGTTTGTGACGTGATCCACGTTACCTTTAGGAACATGAGTCATTAACTACAGGTGTGTGTGTGACGTGAACCATGTTACCTGGAGGAACACGAGTCATTAACTACAGATGCGTTTGTGACGTGATCCACGTTACCTTTAGGAACAAGAGTCGTTAACTACAGGTGTGTTTGTGACGTGATCCACGTTACCTTTAGGAACACGAGTTATTAACTATAGGTGTGTTTGTGTCGTAAGCCAAGTTACCTGTGGAACACGAGTCGTTAACTACAGGTGTGTTTGTGACGTGATCCATGTTGCCTGGGGGAACACGAGTCATTAACTACAGGTGTGTTTGTGACGTGATCCACGTTACCTTTAGGAACACGAGTTAATAACTATAGGTGTGTTTGTGTCGTAAGCCAAGTTACCTGTGGAACACGAGTCGTTAACTACAGGTGTGTTTGTGACGTGAGCCATGTTACCTGGGGAACACGAGTCATTAACTACAGGTGTGTTTGTGACGTGAGCCATGTTACCTGGAGGATCACGAGTCATTAACTACAGGTGTGTTTGTGACGTGAGCCATGTTACCTGGGGGAACACGAGTCATTAATTACACGTGTGTTTGTGACGTGAGCCATGTTACCTGTGGAACACGAGTCGTTAACTACAGGTGTGTTTGTGACGTGATCCATGTTACCTGGAAGAACACGAGTCATAAACTACAGGTGTGTTTGTGACGTGAGCCATGTTACCTGGGGGAACACGAGTCATTAGCTACAGGTGTGTTTGTGTCGTGAGCCATGTTACCTGTGGAACACGAGTTATTAACTGTAGGTTTGTGTGTGACGTGAGCCATGTTACCTGGGGGAACACGAGTCGTTAACTGCAGGTGTGTTTGTGACGTTAGCCATGTTACCTGTGGAACACGAGTCGTTAACTACAGGTGTGTTTGTGACGTGAGCCATGTTACCTGGGGGAACACGAGTCATTAACTACAGGTGTGTTTGTGACTGTATGATATATATGGACACAAAGTAGTACCTTCAGCTGTATATTATTATATTACTCTTATATTACTCTTATTAATTATGTATAGTAAAGTATTACAGAACATGTATTAATTCTATGTAATATTCTATTTATTGTGCACCATGTTATGTATATAAATTATCACATTTATACTTTATGTATTCAGCTTGTGAATGCTGGCATCTGTACAGGCCAGCGCGTAGTAATACATAGATAGAAGAAGTGAAGACCGAGTTCTGGTGGCGTGCCCACGGGCTTCTGCGTCCTATTGCAAATATCTCCCGTACGAGAATAGAACCTACTTTTAAAGACAACAAGTGTTTGTATATAC